>JAXRKP010000833.1:5000-52500 GCA_037039925.1 Doris montereyensis
AACAAAAACAAGAAAACATTAAAAGAATAAAAAGATAAAATAAAATACAATAAAGCAGAATACCCGGGACAAAACATCCAAATAACAACCATAAGGATACTTATTTTCAGGATCCTTTATGTTTTCCCCTTTAGTCGTCCTTATTCATACTTATCCCAAAATCGGGATCCTTTATGTTTTCCTTTAGACTAGTAGTACCGGTACTGCACATTATGCCGTTGTTGTTATCATATGATGTATGCGCATCATTCCTTGTAAATGTTATCTTACGTGTGATGCTAGAGGAAGCGGAAAAAGAAGTCAATATTAAACAGATAGATCTATGTTAAGTATTTCTAGATCTAGATCTAGATCTAGATCTACTAGATCTAGAATCTAGATCTAGCCCGCACCGTCATTTCATTTTATTTCGATTAGAAACAATACATATTACATCCGGAATCGGCCCCAAAAGCGGAAGTGGGTTGTTCAATGGAAAACATTGTCTTGTCTTCCTCTGACAAGTGACTGTTACTCGTCTCTTCGAAATGTTTAGAAACTTTCATTTAATACGTTGATTACTTTCTTAAACATTATTTTGATCGTAAGTTAGATTTATCAAGATCTAGATGTAGACTTAATGGATTTAGATCTAAGTATAGATCTGATTTAGATCTAGATCTAGATGTAGATCTAGTAGATCTAGATCTAGATCTAGTCTAAGATTGATGTAAAATCTAGAGCTAGAGCTAGCTTTAGATCTAGAGTGGTAACGTCAGTACGGCTACCTAATGCCCAGAAGAAGAGATAATGTAAAAAAGGAACCTGTTTGTGTCATTAAATCATCCTATGATGTTAGAAGATAAAGATAACTACATCCAGATCTTGTCCATCTTGAATCTTGTACAGTAGAGTAGTAATAATTTATCGTCAGTGTGCTAACAATTTGGTCTAGAATCTAGATAGATATCTAGATCTAGCTCTAGATCTTAACCCAAGAAAAAGCGGCTTGCTCATCCAGCGCAATGGATGCCACACGCTAGTTGGCTCGCTGACAGTCATCGCGGTGGCATGAAGCTGTCACAAAGTTTTACAAGTTCACAGGGAAGTGTGACTTCTTCTGGCCAGGCCATCACATCTATTGAATTCGGTCGCATGGCGTGGTATGGCGATCATCTATCTGGTCTCACCAAGCCAAGCCGAATTAGGATGATTCCATTCTTTTCAATTTAGTAGGAGACAACAATACCAATTAAGTAGCTGATCTATGCAAACACACATTCTTATTATCAGCTCAATTACACTGTACACACTCTCAAAACAGACCAACTCACATTTACACTCCTCGGTGGACTTGTCCTAGTTGGATCATTCCGTTTTAAAATAGGGTGACCAATGAGTGAAGCTTGTATATAATCAAGCCTACTTCATGCGTAGTACAACGGTTAGCATCGTTACTATCAGTTGTCTTTACTAAGGCAAAGATAATAATGAACACACCCCTTTAGAAATAAACTCAGCCGAAGGCCTTTTGGACGTAAGCTTATGAGCCTGAATGCGTCTTTTTTCCTGTGTACCAATCAGAGAGCATCATTTTGAAAGAGGATTATAAGATGGTAACAAGAAGGAGGAACATTCAGGCCTCTCTTGACCTGTCTTTCCTTCCTGGCAAATGCCGGGCATCATGCTGAGAGGTTTGTAGCAGGCATACGGTAAATCCCGGGCGTAGCGCTGAGCGGAGTGCTGTAACAAACCGGCATTTACCGGGTCATAGCCTTACCAGGGTTAATCTAGAATCTTAAGTAATTTCTGGTCGTTCTGAGAAAATAGATAAAAACTCTTTTGGAATGACTCAGCCAGTGACTTGGGCCACAATCTAACTCTATCATAACTCCAGGAATGCATCGACACATTTTATTTCCTCATTTACTATGACGATAGATAATAGGATTAGGAGTGTTGAAATTATTCTGTTTGATTTTGGCCTAAGACTGATTTTTTAAGTCCAATATGTTGGCACACTGACTGACGGGGTATGACTTTGACCCATTTGTGATGGGCCAGCACTATTCGTCTTTATGATGGATAGGTTTTGCTACTGTCCATCATTGATTTTAACGAAATGTTTATTCGTCAATATGACCAATACTTGAGGGATAGAAAATTCTATTCGCCATTAGTATCGGATGTATTGTCGTTAAGACATGACTAATCGAGTACCATTTTGGTACTCAAATACGCTTTCGCGATAAGCGCGTCATTTCATTGTTCCCAGCCTCATTCATTAATTGATCGCAAAGCTGACCACTTCATCAGTGACTATGTCCATCAACCTTGCCGTAGGGTGAACTTTGGAGTCTTGCAACGATTTCTAGATATAATTAGCTCTAGATCTAAGTTTACATTATAATCTATCACCATTCCATGGCATCAACCAATCAAAATGCGCAGTTACAAAAGTGAAACACATTTATTACAAGATCGACTATTTTTAGATTTCTTCCAACGTCATAGGATGATTTATCGACAGAAATAGGTTCCTTCTTGACATGAACATTGCTTTCGGTCCCTAGATAGCTGAGTTCACGTTTCACCACTCTATGTCTGGTTTTATTTCCTTTTGATGAACAATGCATTGTATTACTTTATTCTATTATAACCAGGCAAAAGAAAAATTAGATTATCGGCTAGAGAGTTATAATGCTTCAAAGTTGTGGCAGCTTTTTTTGATTCACCCGATATATCTATGTTATAACTGAATTCTGACTAGCAGCAGATTTTTCAATTGTGGAAATCGTACCGTTTCTAGCATGGACTGTTGTTCTTTAGTCAGAATTTTTTCTCTAAATATTATTTGTGTCCTGTCATTTCCAGCTCTGATTTGAATGGTTTATACTTGTATTCCTTTTTCCAGTCAAACAAGCTGCAATCATGACGTTGATGGAATTCTTTGGCTGCACATTCATCGCCTTTGGCCCGCCATTTGCCTTGTTTCTGTTCACCATAGCCAGGGATCCGCTGAGGGTCATTGTTCTTATGGCTAGGTCAGTCTCTGGCTCTCGTGTCATGGTTGTTAATATTACATATTATTGTATGCAACACATTTTCACAGGGTTATTTACCGATGTAACTCCTACACTCTTATAAATACCCTTAATCACAGATTGTGTATTTTGTACTATACATACTCAAGAGCAAAAGTAAGTGTGTGCTTTAAAGAAATGAAATAGTCTTTCCATAAACAACATGAGCATTACATTATACTACCTGAAAGGGAATTTTAAAGTCTACAGACTAGGGAAAACAGTTTTACAATAAATTTATTAATAAAGTTACAGTGACTTCTAGAAGATTCATGCCTCAAAATCAAACATCACACTTTTGAAAACGTTTCAGAGACTGCCCGTCATGAGGGAAAGATCACCATGCGGTGATAAATCCCTAGTGCCTAAGTCTCTAAAAGTCACTGCATCTTTACTGTATATAATACAATTTTTACAAAACTTTCCACCAATCAGTAGATTTTGAAATTCCTTTCAGATGGTATATATTGGTATCCAATGCTGTGTTCTTTATGACAATTTCATCTTTGCAAAAATATTCTTACTTTAATGAATACTATATTCTGCATGTTATTTTTTATTCATAACATTGACAGGCACTGCTGGCTGATCCTACTCCTTCTTTCCCTCTTTCACTTATCTTTCAACTTGCTGTCTCCTCTTTATTCACTCTAAGAGCACCGTACATAGTGGACAGGGTTAGACAAAGAAACAAACATATATATATATATATACATACAGTAGTCTCCGCCAAATTGCACGGCGCCATAATGCACGATCATGCAACCGGATTTTACATCGCTGATTACCCCTGAAAATGGAACAACGGCTAGAATATATTTTTGTAAGTACGCCTTCATTTGTTGCATTTAAAGAGTCAATCGCTGTGAAAAATGAACTCTATTTGCCTAGTCCCAATAACAAAACATGTCATGCATGTGTGTGTGTGTGTGTGGCATCTAGTTCTGTGTTAACTATAAGCACGACAATGCCTAGACATGCCTATCTTGGCTCTTGAAACCCTTTTCCACCCGTTCCCTCCCCCACTCAGCCGTCAATGATGATCTGCCGGACAGACACTCTGATCGGCTCTCTCTTTGATCTTTATCAGCTCCCATTCTACCTTCCGGTGTATAGGTTTAGATGCCCAAAATGATCTTTCTCCAGGCTGCCCTGTCCTGACATTTTCTGTTTCCTTCCGTGAAAGTTACATTTCTTTGCATTAATGCTTCTTTCATATCTTCTTCCCTCATTCTCGAGGTCTGTCTTTCGGTCTTTTACCTTGAGTTTAAGCACTGTATACTGACATAGCTTTTTTATTGTCATTCATTCTTTTTACATACCCAAACCATCTCAGTTGATTTACTTCTATCATAGTTTTTATGCCATCTGCTTTGGTTTGATATCTTATTGTTTGGTCTTTTCTCATGCTCTTCATTGCTCCACAGAACAACTTTTGATTTCCTTGATATATTTCTTGAAGTCTTTGTCCAAACTCTTTCCATTGCTCCTGTTTTGCTTCCTCATTTCCTCTTTGGCAATAGTTCTTTTACTCATGTAATCTATCCTATCCTCTGGCCTCTTTGTTTGCAAGTATTTTTCTCCATTTAGAGAAGTTGTTGTCTCCATTTTTTACCTATTATTTCCTCCTCATGACGTTTCTACATTGTTGCCTACTCTAGAGTTAAAATCTCCTGAATCCATTAGTTCCTGTTTGGGTTTCAGATTCCCTGCAGCTATTTGTAATTTGTTTTCGAAGATATCTTTTTCTTCTTTGGTGGCATCTTTGTTTGGTCCATAAGCTGCTAATAATTCAACTTCTTCCTCTTGGTTTAATATTTACCTCTAATAGCCGTGGGCTTATAAATTTCCAACTTTCTAGTAGCTTTTCTTGCCTTTTATGCATTAGGAGGCCTACTTTTGACTAGTTCTATCTTTGACATCTACCCATGAGAAGATTAAAGTACCAACAACAAAGCTAAAGATCTAGAGACAAAAAAACAAACTAAAGCAAGAGAAAAACCAACCCATGTGTCTAAGTTATTGCAAAAAATTTGGAGATTTTGATTACACCAACTACGGAGAAGATTCTTTAGTTTGAATTATTTTATGGAGCCAGTGCTTGAGGAACGGCACAGAGAGTGGGTTTTCTTTTTGTTCTTTCTCTTTGTAGAATATGTAGAGAGGGGCAGAGGGAAGGATACTCACATAAAATGTAGCCTTAATAATGTATAATACATCATGTGGCTTCCTACAATTTAATATGATCTTGTTTTTGTCATTGACGTGTGTATGCTTCTTTCCTTACAGTGGTTTCTTCTGGCTGTTATCACTGCTGTTGTCGGCATTGCTGTGGTATGCAGTCGTTCCTCTGAGGAAAGAACTGGCCTTTGGCATGGTCTTTTCTGTGATATTTCAGGAGTTTTTCCGTTTCTTGCTATGGAAAACTATGAGGTGAGCAGATATATTATTATTAGAACAAGCCTCATAACTGCACTGAACAGCAAACTGCTTTTTCGAGAGGATAAGCCACTGACAAGGTGGGAAAACTGACAAAGTGTATAGCATGAACATCGTCCCCCACACCTCTTTCATATCCACTTTATCGCTAAAGTAAGAATACTGTCTTGCGAATATCAAGAGGATTAAGTGGCTATTCTCATGCCTCCTAACCTGTTTCCTGCATAAAATTTATAAATTTGCGCATTTAAAAAACATTTTGTTTCCATTTTATAGGAGTTTGGTAATTTGAGATTTCCGTGTTGGAGTTTGAGAAAGATTAGTAACTTTGGGACCAAACTGTTGACTTTCTGTTCTTTGCATATTCAGGTAGAACGATCATTTATCTACAAGCTTATGGCAAAAAAATGTCCATATGACATATATGTTGTTTTTACAAAATATTTTGGAGGCGGTAGGTAAAAAACAGTCAAAATTTGTAAGTAAATTAGCCTAACACTGACTAAGAAGATCGGCACTGAAAACGGTGCCTAATCAATGTGGCAACACAGTTCTTTTGGTTGGCTTTCAGGAACACAGCTCATCGATAGGCCAGTGCTGTGCGACATAAGAGGTGAAGGCTAGCCGCATAACAGGTATAGGAGTAGAGAAAAAAACTAAAAACTGGTCATTTGACGGCCGTTTTCACAGCAATGCACATCTAAACCTAGTTTTACATTCTTCTTTACATTAATAACATTGCCAGAGACTGTTGAAAGAGTAAGGGCTTATACAAGAAAGCCAACCTGTCTGAAGCGTTTGCATTATGTTATTTTCTTTTCATTTCTTTACTTGCATTTTCTCGAAATGTAAATTTTTCACACTAAAATACTATCTCCTCCTTCATTTACCGTCTGATTCGTAGAGTACTTGCACATAGGTCCTCTCATTAATGTTCATAGAATGACGTTTTATATCTTGTAAACTTTTTGAGAAAATATTTTTTGTTGTAATAAAAATGCAATTTTTAACGTATAAACAATATATGTTATTTTCAAAAAAATATTTTTAGAAAACTATCTAAAAAAAACCTGACATCATTCTTTAGATATTGAATGGAAAAACGACCTGCACAGGTTTTGAGTGATTTTATTCACAAGGAGATAGATCTTGAAAATTGGGTCAATATCCAAGATGCATGGTCATTTCCTTACCAAGGACGCTACAAACTTTTCAATGCTTTAAGATGACAATATTTTGACAGTTACTCACCTATATACTAAAATTGAATGCCTTCCTCAGGACACCCACCCCCCCCCCAAAAAAAAGCACTCATATATATATATTATTGTGCCAGGGTCTTTGTATGAACGTGAAGATGAATTTTCTTTTAATAAAGAAAGAGATGCGTCAATCCTCAAAAGAAATTTTGAAAATCTCTTAAAATCTTCCCAAAATCTCCTTAAATTGTTGGTTTGCAAAGTGCTGTGCATAAGAATTGATATATAGAGCACGATGCTACCAACCATCATTAATGTCTATCATGTGAAACAAATTGTTACCAACCACTCTGATGAAAATTTGGTAAGCGTGAAAATTGGAAGTTCCATCAAGACAAGTGTGGCCCATAGAGCCAGAGCTTATGCCAGTTTCTATACCCTGAAGATATAATAACCACCTCTTGGACAGGATGTTTGTCTGAGGTATTTACTCCCAAACTAGTGCTTGTACCCATTAGCACCTCTGAATGGGAAAATTTGTGTTAAATGTTTTTCCAAAGAAACGTTGAGTCTAGCCCCTAGCTGTGCTTGGTTTTGAACCCGGAGCCTCTTTATCCCAAGTCAGCAGCCTAATCATTTGACCACTGACACCACTGATGAATCATGAATACACAACTTTATCCGTTTTTGGTGTTAATGCTTAATTTGAGAGACAATTATCTAATATTATAACATACATATAAAGATATTGACTAGATTATAATACAATACTTTTTTTTTCTACATTTTATAAGAGTTATTTCATTGTTATACATTTTACTTTTCTTATAGTGTTTGGTCCAAGGTACATATATATATTAAGCAGAACACTAGCAATTTGTTTGATGGTTACCCTGTGTGCTTAGATATGTATAGCTACTATTCACCATCAGGTACTATCTGTCCTTCCAGATTCAGAGTTGCCATGCATCGGTGACTAATACTTTGATGGTGACACAACTAAGACATAGCATATGCTTTTTGCATTGTGCACCTTTTGCATGTGACGATTTTATCATTGTTACAGAAAGCGTTTTTTGTCAATGCCTGTAAATGTCCTAATCATGCCGTCATTACGTGTTTCATGTAAAAACTTATTTAGTTTTGTAAAAAGTGCATAATTGTAAGAGAATAACTAAATTAGTTTACAATGCTAAAACCCAAGGTAAAAGACCAAAAGGCGGATCTCAAGAAAGTGGGAAGAAAATATAAAAATGCTCTAAATAAAGCAAAAGAAATTTCACAGAAGGAAACAGAAAATGCCTGGAGAAAGATCATTTCGGGCATCTTAACCCATACACTGAAAGGTAGAATGGGAACAGAAAAAAGAAAGAAAGAAACGTAATGTTATATTGCAAAAACTAAAGCTCAGAGCTATTTTTAGACTGCACCAAGCAATCCAACATGAGATTTTCCTTTGGCTTGTCATCAAAGGTGAAGTAATAAAACCCCACGTATACCATGAGTGCAAAATATGTTCGTGTTAAATGTAAAAACAAAGATGGTGGCGGGAAGGGTTATGTGGGAAGTAGTGAATATAGTCATAAAACAGATTTTTGTGAAAAAGAAAATTGTCATTTGTAGGAAGAGTAACTTTTCTTTCTTTCTTTCTTTCTTTCTTTCTTTCTTTCTTTCTTTCTTTCTTTCTTTCTTTCTTTCTTTAGGAGTTCCTATTCTAATTTCCGATTGTATGGGTTTAGATGCCCGAATGATCTTTCTTCAGGTTGCTCTGTCCTGGCACTTTTTGCTTCCCTCCCGTGAAAGTTAAATTTCTTTACTTTAATACCTCTTTTATAATTTCTTCCCACTTTCAAAAAAAATGTATTTGCAGCATTATGTTCTGTTTCTCATCGCTATACAATTTATCTTGTCTATTCTGTGTTTATCACCAGACTTGCCAACGACGGTCTGGCCAAAGTCAACCAACAAAGTGACAATGAGAACGTCACCCCAAAGGATTTTTCTAACGTACACATCATGTCCTATGGTAAGAAGAGAGATTGTGTTTTTTTTTCAAAACATGAGATAAGGCAAGGAGGAAAGTGAAGGGGAGACAATTAATACTGGAGTATCAGTTTGTATTTATAATTATTACAGTAGTGACCGCTGAAATGCCCAGTGCTTGGGAAGCAGACAAAACAGGCATTTAGCATGAAACAGCCATTTAGGGGTAGAAAGTAGGTCCAGGGGTAACAATTTGGGGGTAGGCCTGTTTCTGTGAATTGGGTTTCCCTCGTTACTTGTCAATTTCGTGCAGGATTTGAGGCTTTTTTGTAGATTATTTCCTGGTTTATTCATTTTTTATTTTTCAAGATGTAGATCTGTATTTAGCTGTCAAAAATTCAAGTTGTTGCCAGGAGTCTAAGAGAAAAATACCTGATCCAGTGGTTCCTCATTAACTGGCATAACCCACACTACTATCACATGACATATTTAATAACGAGACCTATGACTTAAGTAATCATGCAAATTTGGATGAAAAAATTGGATAAAGCAAAAAGCCACATCAAATGGGACCAATGTGTGAATAAATTAACACGAATCTTACAACTCCTTTCATTCATAATCCTCATGTTGTTAAAAATTAAGACGATAGGCAAAGATAAAGATTCATAGCCAGATCGTTTGTTTTAGAAATGTCATCAGCTGTACAAAAAATTCAATACGGGGAAAAGGGACACCTGAAACCATTAAGCTCTGTAACACTGAGATGGTGAGCGCAGATCGGCTGACCGTCTCTCACCATGAAGACCTGTAGTTACCTTGGATACGCCCAATGCCAGACAGAGGGGTAGTAAAACTGTTCACACCTTGTCCCTCGATCGCAATGAGCACCGGTCTAAAGATGCCCGTGATTGCATGCCACTTACGACATCAAGAAAGAGATGTATGGAGTCTGAAGGCTGTTCAATTCTAACTGCCCGATGACAAACCCAGTCATCCAATGGGACAAAGGATGTGCCGTACAGAGGTACCTTCATGTGCGATTTGATGGCTGAGGGTAGTACAATAGCTGAGATTACCCCAGACAAAGGAATGCTTCATGAGAAAGCTTTCTTCTTTTGTATAAGATTTTTATCATTACTACTATCATTATTATAATCGCCATCATCATATTATTATTATTATTATTATTATTGTCCCCAGCTAATCATGTGCTTCAATATGTAATCTCTTCCATAGTGTCAGGTCTTGGCTTTGGCGTCATTGCTGGTGCCTTTTCCATCATCAATGTCTTGGCAGACATGACAGGCCCCGGAACCATCGGGATCCAGGGTGATTCAAAATATTTCTTTTGGAGCACAGGTACGCACTTGAAGTCCGCTAACTTTAGCTAGATGAAGATACGTTTTTCTTCAAGGTACATTTTCTTCAAGATACGTTTTTCTTCCATTTTTAACATCTTGCGAGCTCCAGCGCTATCTTGATCCATCTCTAGTTTTGTTTTTTAAGGTTTTGTTACTTTCTGTCAAGACGGTTTATAGTTATTAAAACGTACCACGCTGGCTAACAACACAATTTTAAAGGAATACCTAACTTATAATATGAAGGCATTTCAATAATCTATTTGCCCCTCACATGGCCAATTGTCCATTGGCCCTCACATGGTCAGCTGTCCGTCGGCCCTCACATGGCCAGCGGTCCATTGGCCCTCACATGGCCAGCTGTCCATTGGCCCTCATATGGTCAGCTGTCCGTCGGCCCTCACATGGCCAGCGGTCCATTGGCCTTCACATGGTCAGCTGTCCGTCAGGCCCTCACATGGCCAGCGTCCATTGCCCTCACATGGCCAGCTGTCCATTGGCCCTCATATGGCCAACTGTCCATCAGCCCTCACATGGCCAACTGTCCATCAGCCCTCACATGGCCAACTGTCCATCAGCCCTCATATGGTCAATCATCCATCGGCCCTCACATGGTCAGCTGTCTGTCGGCCCTCACATGGTCAGCTGTCCGCCAGCCCTCATATGGCCCAACTGTCCATCGGCCCTCACATGGTCAACTGTCCATCGGCCCTCACATGGCCAACTGTCCATCGGCCCTCACATGGTCAGCTGTCCATTGGCCCTCACATGGCCAACTGTCCATCAGCCCTCATATGGTCAACTGTCCATCGGCCGTCACATGGTCAGCTGTCCATTGGCCCTCACATGGCCAACTGTCCATCAGCCCTCACATGGTCAGCTGTCTGCCGCCCCTCACATGGTCAGCTGTCCATTGGCCCTCACATGGTCAACTGTCCATCAGCCCTCACATGGTCAGCTGTCTGCCGGCCCGCCATGGTCAGCTGTCCGCCAGCCCTCACATGGCCAACTGTCCATTGGCCCTCACATGGGCCAACTGTCCATCAGCCCTCACATGGTCAGCCATCTGCCGGCCCTCACATGGTCAACTGTCCATTGGCCCTAACATGGTCAACTGTCCATCGGCCCTCATGGTCAACTGTCGATCGCCTCACATGGTCAGCTGTCCGTCGGCCCTCACATGGTCAACTGTCCATCGGCCCTCACATGGCAGCTGTCTATTGGCCATCACATGGCCAGCTATCTATTGACTCACATGGCCAGCTGTCCATTGGCCCTCACTTGATCAGCTGTCCAATGGCTCACATGGCCAGCTGTCCATTGGCCTCACATGGTCAGCTATTTATTGACCCCACATGTCAGCTGTCCATTGGCTCCTCACATGGCCCGCTGTCCATTGGCCCCTCACATGGCCACCTGTCCATTGGCCCTCACATAGTCAGCTATCTATTGACCCTCACATGGCCAGCTGTCCAATGGCCCTCACATGGTCAGCTATCTATTGACCTCTCACATGGCCAGCTGTCCATTGGCCCTCACATGGTCACCTGTCCATTGGCCCTCACATGGTCAGCTGTCCATTGGCCCTCACTTGATCAGCTGTCCATTGACCCTCATAGCCAGCTGTCCATTGGCCTCATATGGTCAGCTGTCAGCCAGTCATATAGTTTCCTTTGGTGCCATGCTACAGTAGTAAGATAAATCTCCTTCAAGGCCTTTATGACCCATAGAGCAGGAGCATATCCTGGTTTCTATAGCGTGAAGCAGATCAGGTGATGATAATCATCTCTGGACAGACTCTAGGACTGACGAGGTTTTACTGCCGGGTGTTGCTGTCTTTCCAAGTCTTTCAATAAACACAACAGCGGATATAGCTTTGTTAGGATTTAAGTCCGCAGCCTCATCACTCGGTCACCGACGTCACTTTTTCTGCTGTGATATCCCTTTATTTTATGCAATATTTGAACATCATTGCTCCACTAAGTAGAAGTGATTGAAGTTTAGTTAACAGACTGGTGTGCCAGTTTTGACTGACATGCCTCGTGAGACTACAAAGTATGATATCAATGATAGGTATGTGATTTTTATGTTGGACCGGGTGGAGATGAGGAAAGGGATATTTTTGATGACTTGTAAGGTCTGATTTTGAAAATAATGACTCAATTCAGACAGTGGTGATTTAATCTTTTCCACATGGCAGACACCATATTTCGTGCTATTTGGTGTTTAACGGTGTCGCGGAAAATTGCTGGGCATTGCGCCAAAGGTGTTAATTAATTTCTTGTTTGTTTGTTTAAGGTTTTTTAAAAATTGTTTTTATAATATGTTGTTATGTCACCATAACGATACTAAATTTCTCTGTTCAATAATCAGAATAAATGTTGTACAAATTGTAAAAATAATCTTTTATCAATCTTTTGTACTCATCCTTTCCCATTTTTCAATTCTGGCTTTGAATTATTATTTTTTTTTGAGTAAGACCAGCCCCTGGTCCAGACGCCTAGTCTAATCGGAGACGGACGATAAAAAAGAAAGTCCTGTATGCAGATCACAACATTCTATGCACATAAAAAATGCCCTGGCTGTTTACAGGGCAGTCTGGGCAAAATTTTAAAATCCTCCCAAAACCCCAGAGATCGCCTTAGTTGTGGATGTGGGTGAAATCAAATCAAATATTTTTAAAAATGTAAAAAGTCTGCTGCTGACATTTCTCTTTGTCCACAGCCTTTCTGACCCTGTGCTTCATCTTACTTCACACATGCTGGGAGTTATTTTCTTCAATGCCCTGGACAAGAAAAGTTATCCTTTGATATTGCTGGTGGTATTCTCCCACCTCTTGGTCTCCAGTTTGGTAAGTATTGGGGACTTAGTGGTTCAGACGCGAGCTGTCGGCATTTCAACCAAAAGGTTGTGGGTGCAAGCCTCGAATGGTTAACATGAATTTTTCCTTGAGTTTTTTTAAAACTTTTTTTTTGTGTAAAATTTACCCTCTGGTTCCAGTACTCACCTAGTTCCATCGGAGACGGACAATAAAAAGAGGTCCCGTGAGCAGGTCACAACACTGTGCATGTATAAAGATCACACGGTAGATCAGACAGAATTAAAATCCTAACCAAAAATCCAGAGACCACCTTATAGTTGTGGATGTTGGTAAAATCAAATCAAAAATCAAAATTGATGAGTTTGTGGGGGTAGCTGAAACAGCTACAGGCTAACACTACACTAGGGAATATGTATTCATAACACTTGTGAAAAAGCTGCAGGCTAACAGTACACTAGGGAATATGTATTCATAACCCTTGTGAAAAGCTGAAGGCTTACAGTACACTAGGGAAGATGCATTCATAACCCTTGTGAAAAAGCTACAGGCTAACACTACACTAGGGAAGAGATGGTCAAATATCTGACTTCAATGTAGTAAGATTTAGATCTAGATAAATCTAAGTCTAATTGTTATCTAGAGGCTTAGAAACCAGAGAGTGGATTTCTAGGTCTAGAATCTGTCGCACCCATTTTCTTCATTAACTTTAGTAGAGCTAGAGTTAGATTTCTAGATCTAGATCTACTTGGTAGCCCAGTTATAGAATCAAAATTGATTGAGAATTTTAACAAATGATAACATTGGTAACAATGACCAAGTTTTACGTTTCAGCGAAGTTTCAGATGATTTTTTTTCATTTCCCATTTACACCCCGTCTCTCTCATCAGGTCTCTCTCCCCCTCCCCTCCCCCCTTGTCCCAGGTCTTGAGTTATTCAAGATTAATATTAATTCCGTTCATTTGTATTCTTCTCCACAGACATTGTTCAATCAAAGTAGCAACCACAACAATTCCAGCATCTACCTGGCAAGCCTCCTGCCTGGCTACGCCTGCCTGTTGGTGGTAGCTGGTGTGGCCTTTCACGTCGCAGGCGGTACTGTCACAAATTTGAGGCATGCCTTCGTTTGTCGCAAGGGGAGATATGAAATTGATTGATGAAAGCAGCCATACTGTTTGGTTTGCTGAGATTTGTGTGGGGAATGTTGGACAGAAATGTTGGGGTTTTTTTGTTTTGTTTTGGGTTTTTTTTTTGCTTTTTAAATAATATATGATTTTATTTTGGTAGGAGATGATGGACAAAAATGGTTTGTTTTCCTTTTTTGTGGGGGGGGGTAGAGTTGGCAGAAATTTTTGTGTTTTATTTTGTTTTTTGTTCTATATCAGATTTTTTTGTATGGGAATATAGGCAGAAATTGGGTTATTTTTCTATGTATCCTATATTAATTTCAATGTGGGTTTTGCTTTTAAAGATAACTTTGTCCTTGGCGATACTTATAGTTCCAACGATGGGACCATGCCTTTAATGAGGGCCAATTCAAATGTGTGAATGACTTTTTTTCTATTTGGAAATATGCGTGTGTGTGTGTGTGTGTGTATTTATGCAGTATAAATGTGTATTGATATGGTGTAAATATTTTGTAAAACAAAAAAGTAAATAAATTTTCTACTAGTACTACATTGTACTTTGCTCTGTGTTGAAATGAAAACAAATAACTGATGTATGAGTATTCTTTTAGTGTTGTGTCATTAATGCGTCTTGTGGCGTCGGTGGCCGAGTAGTTAGCTACCAGATTTGAAATCATGAGGTCCCGCCTTCAAATCCGAGAATGCATTTCCCCGCTCTAACCCAGGTGCAAATAGGTATAAATACTAGCTTGGGAGTAAAAACCTGCATTAGACTAGGGTCCTATCCAGGAGGTGGTTGTAATCACCTGTTTTGTTTTGTGTTACAGAAACTGGGATATGCTCCACTTATGGGCCATAACTGCCTTGACAGAACTACTTTTTTTTTTTACACCAATACATCTTAGCCTGTCTTATTATGTAAGCGGTTGGTGGGTGCAACTGGTAGGTCTCACTTTTCTTTTTCCTCTTCACATGTTTTTCATTTTGTTGCTTCCTTTCTTGAGATCACCTTGTATCATAGTTGTAGCAAATAGCAATGAGACAAACAAACTCACGAGATTGATGTTGCAAGTGTTGCTGGCTATATACTTATCAATGTTTTCCTGATTAAGTATGTGTGTTCATTGTGGAACAGCTTTTGGTATTAACAAATAAATATGGTGCATATGTTGGAAAGATTTCAAAGCTGCTTTGTCTCATTTTGTATGATCACACAGATGTTTATTGAGTAATTCTACCATTTGTTTTCTTCTATGCCTTCTTTCAGCCAGGCAACGATACTTACAGTCATATGATTGACACACAAAATTCCCCCCCCCCAAAAAATAAATAAATAGAGGACAGAGACTTGAAAATGTAAGATAAACTGAAATGTAAATGTAGAGATGACTGAAAAAAATACACAGAGTAATCAGTCACAAAAATCGTTTTGGAGATTATGATTTGACTTTACAGACATCAACACCTACGGTGATTCTGGCGTTTTGGTGGGATTTAACATTTGCCCAAAGGATCTTTACACGTGCAGAGAGTGTTAGATCAAGGGAAGAAGTTTTACTCTGGAAAAACTTTTCAATCTACCGGGACAGCTATGACCTTTTGGTCGAGAGGTAGCATCTTGTCTCTGACTGCTGAATCCCTCATTTCAGAGAAAATGGAAATCAAAACTCTAAAACTCTCATTCAATCATTAAAAATAAGCATTGTACTTGTACTATTTTTTTTTTAGGATTATAATTGTTCTTTCTATATTCTTACCAATTTTTTTATGAGACTTCAATACAAGGATGACCTTTGACTTGAGGGGATTAACTAACAGGACAAAAAAAGAAGAAACGCTTTTGATCAGTTTCCTAGTTAACTCTTTTCAAAGAATTAAGAAACATAAAGATACTAATTTTTTAAAAATAAGAGTTAGGGAAAGGATGTGTTGTATGCTGTTAATACTACTCTAGTTATACTTACAGTTGCTAAAAACTGTGTTGAGTTGAATTTATGTTCATGCCAAGGAGTGAGTGGAAGAAAACGAAAAAGAAAAAGGAAAAATTGCTACTCTGCTAAATTGATTGACTGTGAAGACTGATTGTATTTGGTTGTAAATAAAATGAGGAAGAAAAGAAAAAAGATAAGAGAAGAGCATCCATGCCTATATAGCACGACTCTAGATTAGTACAGCCCCAACTCAAAGTTCTGGGTGGCAGAAGATACCTAGCTTCAGGCAGGCCATGCCGCCACTGCATTAAAGCATAACTTTCTCTCACAGGTGCTTTTATAAAAATGAATCAATATCATGTAAAAAAAAGTGAGTTTTTTTATGTTTTATACTGTTCACAAAAAGTAACGCATAAAATTAATTATTTCTATGTGACTTCAAATCTTTTTCTACCACTTATCACTCATATTTCATAAGAGTGTTTTGTTTTGTTATTGTGACTTTTTACTTTAATTCTGTTGCAGTCACTAAATCAACGTATGGAGATTTCAATTCTATGAGTTTGCCTCTTTTTGTTCCTGTAATTTTAAAAAATAAATGCGTTCTTTTTGTGAGCAGTGTAATAAAAGTAATACGGAAAGCTTAAGTTTTCTTACATTCCAAATTAAGTCTAACTTTGTTTACAAGCACACTAATCTGGAATCTTGATGGACATTGTTTTTCACTTGAGTTTGATGACATGCCAGGTTATTGTGAAACAGTCAATTGGATGTAAACCAAAAATAAAAAGGCAAAATATCAATAAAATTGGTCTGAGTTTGACCTTGGCTTTACCTTTGTGTTTACTTTTTGTTCACTTTGTTTTGTGCAAGTGGTTTTAATGAAAGTCAGTAAGTAATGTTCCTTCAAGACACTTACTTACACTACTTACACTACTTACACTACTTACTCTATTTACCTACTTACACTACTTACACTACTTACTCTAATTACTCTAATTACTCTACTTACTCCTAATTACTCTACTTACTCTAATTACACTAATTACTCTAATTATTTCACTTACTCTAATTACACTAAATTACCTACTTTACACTACTTACTCTACTTACTCTAATTACTCTTACTTACACTACTTACTCTAATTACTCTACTTACACTACTTACTCTACTTACTCTAATTACTCTACTTACTCTAATTACTCTACTTACTCTAATTACTCTACTTACTCTACTTACTCTACTTACTCTAATTACTCTACTTACTCTAATTACTCTAATTACTCTAATTACTCTAATTACTCTACTTACTCTAATTACTCTTATTACCTAATTACACTACTTACACTACTTACTCTACTTACACTACTTACTTTAATTACACTATTTACTCTAATTACACTACTTACTCTAATTACACTACTTACTCTACTTACACTACTTACTCTAATTCCACTACTTACACTACTTACTCTACTTACACTACTTACTCTACTTACACTGCTTACTCTAATTACTCTAATTACTCTACTTACTCTAATTACACTAATTACTCTAATTACACTAATTACCACTTACTTACTTACTCTAATTACACTAATTACCTAATTACACTAATTACTCTAATTACACTAATTACTCTACTTACACTACTTACACTAATTACTCTACTACTCTAATTACACTGATTACTCTAATTACACTACTTACTCTACTTACGCTACTTACTCTCTACTTACTCTAATTACACTACTTACTCTAATTACACTACTTACTCTAATTACACTACTTACTCTAATTACTCTACTTTACTCTAATTACTCTACTTACACTACTTACTCTAATTACTCTACTTACTCTAATTACTCTAATTACTCTACTTACTCTAATTACTCTACTTACACTACTTACTCTAATTACACTACTTACTCTACTTACACTACTTACTCTAATTACTCTACTTACACTACTTACTTTAATTACACTACTTTACTTACACTACTTACACTACTTACCTACTTACACTACTTACTTACTTACACTACTTACTCTAATTACTCTACTTACTCTAATTACACTAATTACTCACTTAACTTACACTACTTACTCTAATTACTAATTACTTACTTACATAATTAATACTCTACTTACACTACTTACTCTTATTACTCTACTTACTTCTAATTACACTAATTACTCTACTTACTCTACTTTACACTACTTACTCTAATTACTCTACTTACACTACTTACTCTACTTACACTACTTACACTAATTACTCTACTTACACTAATTACTCTACTTACTCTAATTACACTACTTACTCTACTTACACTACTTACTCTACTTACACTACTTACACTACTTACTCTATTTTACACTACTTACACTACTTTACACTACTTACTCTACTTACACTACTTACTCTACTTACACTACTTACACTAATTACTCTACTTACACTAATTACACTAATTACTCTACTTATACTACTTACACTAATTACTCTATTTACACTAATTACTCTTACTTATTCTACTTACACTAATTACTCTACTTACACTACTTTTACACTAATTACTCTACTTGCACTACTTACACTACTTACACTAATTACTCTACTTGCACTAATTATTCTACTTGCACTACTTACACTACTTACACTACTTACACTAATTACTCTACTTACACTAATTATACTACTTACACTAATTTATATCATACTTACACTAATTACACTAATTACTCTACTTCTTACCTAATTATACTACTTACTCTACTTACACTAATTATACTACTTACACTAATTATACTACTTACTCTACTTACACTAATTATACTACTTACTCTACTTACACTAATTATACTACTTACTCTACTTACACTAATTATACTACTTACTCTACTTACACTAAATTATACTACTTACACTAATTATACTACTTACTCTAATACACTAATTATACTACTTACTCTACTTACACTAATTATACTACTTACACTAATTATACTACTTACTCTACTTACACTAATTATACTACTTACTCTACTTACACTAATTATACTACTTACACCACCACACCACGTACATTTACTTACACCATTTATACCACCTACACCACTACACTCAATTACCTACTTACACTGCACTCTACTTATACTACTTATTCTACTTAGACTTTTGTATGGCTTTTGCATGACTTTTGTATGACTTTGTATGGTTTTTGTATGGCTTTTGTATGACTTTTGAATGGCTTTTGTATGACTTTTGTATGACTTTTGTATGGCTTTTGTATGACTTTTGTATGGCTTTTGTATGACTTTATATGGTTTTTGTATGACTTTTGTATGGCTTTTGTATGACTTTTGAATGCCTTTTGTATGACTTTTGTATGGTTTTTGTATGGCTTTTGTATGACTTTTGTATGACTTTTGTATGACTTTTGTATGACTTTGTTATGTATTGAGTCCATTAGAATAGGTGGACAGGCAGCCTAAGACTAAGAGTTCAAGTACCATGTTGACATGTTGTGAAAAAAAAAAAACGCTTTGCTAGCCAGGGTTAGAACCAGTGTCATCGGGATTATGGATTTCGCTACACAACAAACTGCATCTCAATGGCTCCATGTTAGTTCTGTGATGCCTGGGATCACTGTATATGTGGATGTGGGTAAGACTGAATTTTAAAAATACTGAATTTTTAAAAACTCAGTGAAGCTACTTGAACTTGGGACCATGAGGTCTTGGGTTCAAATCCTTGTTTTACTTGTAACACCCAATCAGTCATTGTGTCTTTCCTCACAAGGGCATATGGGTACATGTGCTTACTACTCCACACTATGTTGGGAGACTTGTTAGGCCTGTGACTGTCAGGAAACACAGAGAGGAGAGACATGGAAAAGAGGAAATGAAAGAAGTAGGACCTACCAGTAGCACCTGCCAACCCTCCACGGAAGAGTGAAAGGTTTGTTTTGTTTAAATGGAATTTGTCCCATCCACCATAGTCGGTGATCTCATTCTCAATCTCAGGGTGAAATAAGAAGAAACATCAATCAAGACAAAAGTCAAGTGAAAGGAAAGATGTAGGGACCTTACCAGTAGGATCGACAAAAAGGAGGTTCCATGAGCAGATCACAACACTGCACGTTAAAGATCCCCTGGTTGTTTACAGGGTAGTTGAGAGGGGGGGAATGGGGGATGATAAAATCCTACCAAAACCCCAGAGAGAACATTAGCTGTGTATGTGGGTAAAATCTAATCACATCACTGTAACTGTAACAGTAACACAGACAAACATACCAGATACCACGACATGTAAATTCAATGATTAAGACATGGTCAAGATTATAAAACAATCTAATTATATGCAATTAGGGAACAAAAGGCAAATGGAACAGAGATGTCAATCGATGGATAAAACAAAAATACTGACAAAATTATGTTAAAATGTTTTAAACTCAAATAACTCAAAAACACCCTGAAAGATATATTGGATTAAGTGATTAAGCTAAATACGGCCATAATAATAACAATGAATTATAATGTAATATGTTCTCACATGTTAAAAATGGAAATGGAAGCATAATATGACCTTACATGACATCACAGGGTTATTGACGGTAACGTCAAACAAGGACAGCTCAATGGAATGGATGAGTCATGAGGTGATTGGTACAAAAATAGTAAACAAAATCGGCTTAAACGACAAGATGGAATACAATGGAAAACATACATCATATCATACAACTGACATTCAGCAAGAACATTTTATTTGGAGCAAAAACGTTCTATGTGAAATGAGATGAAGAAGAAGCCACATCTAATGCGCCTGTATGTGTGTGTTTGTGTGTATTATTAAAACATGAAAATAGTACATGAAAACCAGCCTCAACTCTCTTAAACACAGTAAATTTGCCCTGGGAATTTCTTTTAGCAGTGGGGGGTGTGTCATCTGAGTGTGAGGTTTTTTTTTTTCCTTTGTTTTTTCGTTCTTTCTTTTTTTGTTGTTTTGGGAGAGCTCTTTTTGTCTTTATTTCCCTGTATTGTGCCACATCTAAGTGAAACATGCAGACTTTATTTCTGCTCAACATAATAATGATAGATTTCTTCACTATCAAAGAATGTCCAGCAAACTTTGGTGAACAAAATGAAATACACTTGAAAACACTTATTCTGAAAATCCTTACCTCCAAACTTACGTTTATCCGAAAGCATTGCTGACTTTTTTATTTTAAAAATTTCCCCCGCAATCCGAAATTTCACTCTTGTTTACTCCGAAATTACCTCTAGTCTGAAACAATTTCTTTTGCCAAGATGGTCCATTTCTTCGGATAAAGCTAGCCTATCATAACCCAAACCTGAACTTGCTAGAATGAAAATAAAGCAATCCACATTACTTCCAAAGAAAAGAAAAAAGTGAAAGAAAATACAAAGTAAACACACAGGCCGTTCAAAATGCCCGTTCAAGTCACTGCAACAAAGGAGATAACTGAAAATTTAAAAAACAATAGTATATCATTTAGTGGTGTCTCTTTGATAATCTGATAGTTGGCAAATACTTAATCCAAAAGAAATCTCTACAGCCATGAATTTTGAATTTAAGCCTTTTCAAGTGTAATTGTAATTGTCTAAAGGAAAGCCCACCAGTGCAGGAGACAGAAACTGTGGCAATTTGTGTAAGGGAATATACAACTGTTTCAAAACAAAACTGATTTGATGTCTTTCTGCTGTAAGGCAATCAACAAAGTTATTTAATAAGGTCAGCTTCCTGAATCTTATCTCTCCAATTGTATGCAGTGAGTAAGAAAGTACAAGAGTAGGCCTATATATAATGGGAAAACATGTATTAGAAAAATATGTATTTAAATAAGGTTTGATAAAAGCCAAAATAAAAGTCGGCATATACAAACAAACAGCTAAACACAAACAGAATGTGGTATTTATATTATAAACCTTGTGTCTAGACAGGCACACTTTATGAGTGGTTTAAATGAAATTATGCCTGAAATTTATAACAAAGTAAGATATGACAACATATATAAAACATCGTAAAATGCAAGTGAACATTCAAGATATTTTCCTCAAAGTAACAACAAATACTCAATGTACATAATTGTTCCTGATTCTATTACCATTTCATGATAACACAGTATAAGTAAGCAGCTCTCTATTTTGTAACATTTACCTGAAACAGACCTTGACAGGTAAATAGTTTACAGGTATATCCAATCAATTATTGTATTTATTAACAAATAAATAAGACACAACTGTAAGGGGACAAAATCATGGACGTCAACATCTGAGAATTTTCAGGGCAAACTAACTGCATCAAAGAGAGTAACCCAGGATTTACACACTTTCGTATTGAATTCTTTACACACTTTCCTATTGAATTCTTTACACACTTTCCTATTGAATTCTTTACACACTTTCCTATTGAATTCTTTACACACTTTCCTATTGAATTCTTTACACACTTTCCTATTTGATTATTTACAAAAACTCTACAAAAACAGTCAATTTTTGGCTGTTAACATAATTCACTTGATGAGAGTCCATTAGTATCATCATGTTTTGCAGACCATGAACAGGCCCCTTACCTCGAATCATGAAGGACACACAGCCCTCCACAACTGAATTTCTCCTCTTTTGAAAGAAGAAAACTTTGTGTTTCTTTACCTGACCAGGGAGAACACTGGGGAACTGTAGGATATTATGTAATGAATTACGATGTATACGATGTCGTCTGTAGATGGTGAAAGTGAAAGGCAGAGATGATAAAAAAATTGGATGTTTTGACAAATCGGTGGAAAAAACTTTCCCTTTTTTGCTTTAGGTTGGCTATTGTTGTTCAAGTATTTGTTGTTTTTGTTTTCTGATCAGTTTTTTCTCTTCATTATTTCGATTTTATTGTATTTAGGGGTGGGATGGGGTTTTTTTTTTTTGGCTGTGTAAATCACAAACAAATTATTTTTTTATTAGGCTTTGAAAGTGTGTCACTTTCAAAGCCTAATAAAAAAAATAATTTGTTTTTGATATCATCGAGCTTACACTCAATGCAGCAGGAGTCCTCATGCTGTCCTCCAAGTAACCAAATAGGGTGAATTTTCTTGCCCAGGGAAAACATGAAATGCCTGAAGTGGGGCTTAAACCCAGTACCTCTTGGTCACAGTGCAATGCCTTTCATCCAGTCGGCCATCTAGTACCCTTATGGATTGAGTGAGTAACATTCATTTTGTTGTATAGTTTATATTTCCCATGACACGTGGTGACGTCTGAGGGAACTTAGAAACGCCAGTAGGCCTGACTGCCATGAGCAGCACAATGGAGATGAAACGCCAGTAGGCTTGATTGCCATGAGCAGCACAATGGAGATGAAACGCCAGTAGGCTTGATTGCCATGAGCAGCACAACGGAGATGAAATGCCAGTAGGCTTGATTGCCATGAGCAGCACAACGGAGATGAAACACCAGTAGGCTTGATTGCCATGAGCAGCACAACGGAGATGAGGGAACTTAGAAACGTCAGTAGGCTTGATTGCCATGAGCAGCACAACGGAGATGAGGGAACTTAGAAACGCCAGTAGGCTTGATTGCCATGAGCAGCACAACGGAGATGAGGAACTTAGAAACGCCAGTAGGCCTGATTGCCATGAGCAGCACAACGGAGATGAAACGCCAGTAGGCCTGATTGCCATTAGCAGCACAACGGAGATGAAATGCCAGTAGGCTTGATTGCCCTGAGCAGCACAACAGAGATGAAACGCCAGTAGGCCTGATTGCCATGAGCAGCACAACGGAGATGAAACGCCAGTAGGCCTGATTGCCATTAGCAGCACAACGGAGATGAAACGCCAGTAGGCCTGACTGCCATGAGCAGCACAACGGAGATGAAAAGGCAGAAGTACAACCCACCAAAACCTACATATTCAGGGTAAGATTTATAGCATTGTTTCATTGGACTTTACCGGTCCACCGCATGTAGTGATCTCAGGGTGAATTAAGAGGACAGAGCAAGAGAAGGAAACCAAAGGAAAGACTAGAATACAAGGAAAGAAGCAGGTAGGACCTATCACTAGTATCGCCCGCCGCCTACCACCCAGGGGTGAGATGTAAATAAGGATAAATAAATAGCAACACTGCATTCACAAAGAAGAAAGAAACAACAGTATCAGTTGGGATTGTTTGTTTCATTGGCATTTACCCTTTCCTCATGTGTGGTGCTCATTAGGTGAAATCTAGGAGAAACAATGAGATGACAGATAAATGAAGGAGTGAATAGCAACAAGTAGCTACCACCAACAGCCCTCTTTCCTAAGACAACCAGAGATGATCATATAACTATCATAAGTGATTATGAGACTGTCACCAACAGCCCTCTTTCCTAAGACAACCAGAGATGATCATATAACTATCATAAGCGATTATGAGACTGTCACCAACAGCCCTCTTTCCTAAGACAACCAGTGATGGTCATATAAGTCTATCATAAGCGATTATGAAACTGTCACCAACAGCCCTCTTTCCTAAGACAACCAGTGATGGTCATATAAGTCTATCATAAGCGATTATGAAACTGTCACCAACAGCCCTCTTTCCTAAGACAACCAGTGATGATCATATAACTATCATAGCGATTATGAGACTGTCACCAACAGCCCTCTTTCCCTACGACAACCAGAGATGATATAACTATCATAAGCGATTATGAGACTGTCACCAACAGCCCTCTTTCCTAAGACAACCAGAGATGATCATATAACTATCATAAGTGATTATGAGACTGTCACCAACTTTCTATTTATAGATCTAACCACAACATTACAAATGAGCGAGTTAGTAAGTAGCAAGTGAAACTTGAGAATGTTAATTCAAAATTCCAATTAACATCACAATTTGGATCTTATAAACAGAAGCATTCACAAATTTTCCAAATTTTATATCCACAAAATCAGAAATATTAGTAAAATCAAATAATTTTAAATACGTTATAATGCTTTTAGGAAGCTGGAAGACATGAGACAATGCTAGTGCTGCACATTGTCATTGGCAGAGAAATGTTAATTATTTACATAAGATGAAAGAGTTCATATAATTACTTACATAGGATGAAAGAGTTCATATAGTAATTGTTTACAACACATCCATGCCTTGTACAAAACCTATGAAGTACAGAAACTCTTGTGGTTTAAAACAATGAAAAGGTTTTAAAAAATACAAAACAAATTTCTATCAAACATACAAAGTGACGTTTTGTGGAAAAGGTTTGAGTAAAAAATAGATATCATACGTACATACATACAAACATACATACATACAAATATACATATATATATACATACATGGATAAGGACACGAAATAAATATTGAAGACCCGTAAAAAATCCTTGGGCACCAGACAGGATCAAACCCCGACCTCCCCATCAGCATCCATCATCTCACCATGAAAGAAGCATAGTTGGTAGTGTGCTCTATATTCATGGCAAGGCAATGAGTGCCGACACGGAGGTTGTGGGCTTGATTCTGTCTGGTATCCACACATTTTTGTTTCTGTCTACTCTTTTGCATTTTTCTTGTCTTTGTTCCTATAGAGCTTCAATATTTATTTCATTATGGCCTTGTTCATCACTGATGCCTCACTAAGGAGCCCAATTTCAAACAAGGGCTGACAAACGCATTCAACATACATGAATAAGATGCCAACAAATCCCACATTAAATTGTAAATTTCTTATAAGTAGATCAAATTAATTTCAATGATATCATTTGGACGTAAAGCCATATATGAAATCGAAATTGTGATAATGAGTATGTATGTGAATGCTTCCATGAGAGTGTATATCTTTTTCTAAGATATATTACACACATTCACACACACACACACACACACACACACACACACACACACTTCAAAATACAGTTGTGAAATCAATTCTATACACTAATACTACGTTGTTAGTTTTGAATAGATTACGCACACTTTTGATTTTCCAGACCATATTACAAATAAAATGAGTCGTCAGATTTTTACAACAAAGTATGACATTGATAATCATTATTTCAACACAAAAATAAAGAAATAAGTAACTTGATAAAGTAGAAAAATAAAAGTCAGTCAGGATATCTCATATTTAGTTCTCTTAATCATGGTTATTGGTTGGGGCATGTAAACAGAATGAATGAGAAGAGAATAACTAAATCAGTATACATTTACAATGTTAAAACCCAAGGTAAAAAATAAAAGGCAGACCTCGGAGAAAGTTGGAAGAAGATATGAAAGAGCCATTAAAACAAAGAAAGTTAACCTTTACAGAAAGATACAAAAAAGTACCAGGAGAGGGGGCATCTAAGCCCCTACACGGGAAAGTAGAATGGGAATATGAAGTAAGAAAGAAAATAAACAAACATTAAAGTACCAACCTGACAGCACCCTCATGTTGATAGTGATATTGTAATACCTATAGCAGCCGTTGACTCTGATAAATGTTTTACATTTAACCACACCTATATTACTACAGCAACTGTCGCCAATATAGACAAAACAAGCGCAAATCTTTTTTTATCTAAACAGCTAGTGAAGCGAGTCTTGTGATACCAATCTTGGAAAGGAAATAGTCTCAGACCCTGAGATATCATATCCATGTCTACCCTCTTGAGTAGCCAAACTAAACAATATTAATATATATATATATATAGAGAGAGAAATAGGGAACACTGGTACGGTACTTCACGATTTCTTCATGAGTTACCTGACCTACGTACGTCAAGTACACATAGAAAAATGAAACACAGAATTATCAATGATCTTTACAAAACAACATGAATAAATAAAAATTAGGAAAATAAACCAGTTTTCCTCCCCCCTGACAAGGGAGATAACACAGGGAGAATATGGCAACCAAGAGACTGGAATGCTTGAGAACAAATCGCAGTGACACTGCTAACACCTAAACACATTGTTCTGATGATTTAAAAACAAAATAAAGCAGCAAGTTTCATTGAAATCTAACTGTCACCCTGTCTACCTTGCAACGATACTGGGATATTCAAGACACCAGCAAAGCATATATACTATAAATACATAGACAACATTTTCTCTTGAACCATAAATAAGTTGGTAGTAAAACAATTATAAATAAATATAACATCTGAGAAGAATACGGAGTTGGCATATATGCACATATTATGTTAAGCACGACTTTATGTTCAAGTGTCTTTGCAATACATGGTAGAACCAAGGTATACAAGTCCTTTGTGCCGATATAAAAGCACTTTCCTCGATATAAAAGCACTTTCCATATATATATATATATATATATACGTTACTGTCATTCAACTGCTTTGGGTTAAGGAGGGAATCCAGTCAGTTCAGAATAAAACCCACACAAACACATAGAGGGTGAAATTGCACTTTGATAATTTGTTTGAAATTTACCTTTTCCACCATACGGTGATCTCAGGATGAATTAAGAGGAAACCGTGAGATAAAGATAAGTGAAAGAGTTAAAGTTAAAGGCAAGAAGTAGGACCTACCAGAAGCTCTCACTGACCTCCGAACTAAAATGATGAAAAGACAGAATGGTTAGATGAATGTTGTTGTTATAGTTATATCCAGGCAACAGCAGCTCACATATTCCATTTCTATTTTAAAACAACAATCATGAAAAGGTTTTCCCCTGGCTAGATCAGTCCTTACTCACACTGTAACCTTCTTTAAAAATTCAAACTATAATGCCTCATGAAATCAAATGAAATCACAGAAATGATCTCTCGTCTGAACAACTGCAAACAATAAGGCATCACAAATCCACAACAAAACAAAATGAAAATAAAAAGAAGGCTAAAAAACCCAACAAAAAACAACAACAAAATTAAAAAGACAAAAACACAAAACGAAAAACAAAATTGTCAAACAACCTGACCTCAAAGATTGGATGAGAGGAGGAAGAATTTTGTAGAAAAACTTTTGGTGACCAACTGAAAATTGACCAAAAGTCGCCCTACACAACCACTGATTTCAGACTTTCCTAACTTTACCGTATCAGTATCAGCTTTACGTATGAATTGATAAAACATCTTCACTACGTGAAAAGGTACTAATATAATATTTTCATCTTCAACTTTATTTGGAGCCACCATTCATATGGAGAAGATACCAAGAGACAGTCTATCCAATGAATAAGAAGAAAAATTATCACAAACTACCTTACGAAAATAAATTGTTGAAAAAAACTCCGAACTAAATAGCAAATAAAATCCAAAGAAATCCTTACAACTTGACAATAAAATACTTTTTCTTATTGTGTTCAAACTAAATCTTATTATAAAGTACTTTTCTTATTGTGTTAATACTAAATCTTACTATAAAGTATTTTTTCTTATTCTGTTCGTACTAAATCTTACTATAAAATACTTTTTCTTATTGTGTTAATACTAAATCTTACTATAAAGTATTTTTTCTTATTCTGTTCATACTAAATCTTACTATAACGTACTTTTTCTTATTCTGTTCATACTAAATCTTACTATAACGTACTTTTCTTATTCTGTTCATACTAAATCTTTATTATAAAGTATTTTTTTTCTTATTCTGTTCATACTAAATCTTACTATAAAGTATTTTTTTCTTATTTTGTTCACACTAAATCTTAGAATGCAGGAAGTAACGTCAATCATGCAATCACAATAGGCTTCTAAGCCATACGTCCATAAATTCTAGAAATAGTCAGAGTGAGTACATAACATATGCAGGGTAAAAAAACTAAGACAAATATTTTATCTTCCTAAATATTTTCTGTGATTTGGCCTGAACATGTAAAACCTAAGAAAACAATTCGCCTCTTTTCTCAAGGCTGTGGACAAATTTAAAACTAGGAACGATCAAGTTTGAATGTGTCTTTGTTCGTCTTCAATGCATGTATGGCAACGAGATAAAAAAGACCTTAGTCTCAATGGTTGCGTCCAGCACACAATTACCGTACTACTTCTATGACAATTCCCACAAAATGACAGAGAGAGAGGATAAATCAGACCAGAAATCTAAACAAAATGGCAGAGAGAGAGGATAAATCAGACCAGAAATCTAAACAAAAGGACAGAGAGAGAGGATGAATGAGACAAGAAATCTAAACAAAATGACAGAGAGAGAGGATGAATCAGACAAGAAATCTAAACGAAATGACAGAGAGAAGATAAATCAGACCAGAAATCTAAACAAAATGACAGAGAGAGATAAATCAGACCAGAAATCTAAACAAAATGACAGAGAGAGAGGATAAATCAGATCAGAAATCTAAACAAAATGACAGAGAGAGAGGATAAATCAGACCAGAAATCTAAACAAAATGAGAGAGAGAGAGGATAAATCAGACCAGAAATCTAAACAAAATGACAGAGAGAGAGGATAAATCAGACCAGAAATCTAAACAAAATGACAGAGAGAGAAGATAAATCAAACCAGAAATCTAAACAAAATGACAGAGAGAGAAGATAAATCAGACCAGAAATCTAAACAAAATGACAGAGAGAGAAGATAAATCAGACCAGAAATCTAAACAAAATGACAGAGAGAGAAGATAAATCAGACCAGAAATCTAAACAAAATGACAGAGAGAGAGGATGAATCAGACCAGAAATCCAAACAAAATGATAAAGAGAGAGGATAATTCAGACCAGAAATCTAAACAAAATGACAGAGAGAGAGGATAAATCAGACCAGAAATCTAAACAAAATGACAGAGAGAGAGGATAAATCAGACCAGAAATCTAAACAAAATGACAGAGAGAGAGGATAAGTCAGACCAGAAATCTAAACAAAATGACAGAGAGAGGATAAATCAGACCAGAAATCTAAACAAAATGACAAAACAGCTGACAGAGTGGTATTACCCTTGATAAATGTAGTGAAAATGACATTTGTTGTGAGGCGGAACGGGAACAAACATCACTCGGAACCTGAAGAGATTCAATGAGTCAGATACTCTAATGAAGCCATGAAATGCTGACTTTAGGCATGAAAGCACAATATACTTAGAGTTGCTATTTTATGAAATCATAGTCTTGACAAAAATGTAATGTAATAAGAAATGACAAATTAAGCAAAATACTTATAATGGCAATAGATATGTTCTGATACTGATAGAAGTAGAAATAAGTTACAAAAATAATATTGATATTAACAGTAATGTTGATAAAATCATTAAAAAATAATATGGAAACAAAAGGACAGACTGAGGTCAAATGTACAACATCAGCTCAAACTGTGTTAAAGACGTAAATAAAAAAAATGTGAGACAGAAAATGTGTAAAAAGGAAAACATGTAGGGATGTTTTAATTTGATTTGATTTGATTTGATTTGATTTTACCCAAAACCCACAACTAAGGCGATCTCAGAAAGCTTTGGTAGGAGTTATAATTTTGCAAGGACTGCCCTGTAAACAGCCATGGGACTTTTAGCGTGCACAGTGTTGTGATCTGCACACATGACCTCCTTTTATCGTCAGTCACTGATGGGATTTTGTTTGGATCCACCTTCCTTGAAAAAAACTTTTCAACTTGCCGGGGCTTGAACCCACGACTTTTGGTTGAGAGACTGGAACTGACACCATACCTCTGGACCACTAGAGTCCCCTAAATGAGAAAGTCCTTATTCATCACTTTAAACTATGTGTGTACTAGAGATATTGAATACCAAATATTCGTAAATACCCCGAATGAACACAAGGCAAATGTTTCACTGTAGCAATAGCAACACTGCTGACGTAACTCCGACGTTGTCCTGGCCATATCGATATCTCTGTGTCACCACATCGACATCTCTGTGTCACCACATCGACATCTCTGTGTCACCACATCCACATCTCTGTGTCGCCACATCGACATCTCTGTGTCCACATCTCTGTGTCGCCACATCGACATCTCTGTGTCGCCACATCATCTCTGTGTCACCACATCCACATCTCTGTGTCACCACATCCACATCTCTGTGTCACCACATCCACATCTCTGTGTCACCACATCCACATCTCTGTGTCACCACATCGACATCTCTGTGTCAACTCCAGCCTGTTCTCCTGCTGTCCACCGCTATCCCCCTCCCCCCACTCTCACTCCTTAGCAGGCAGCATCTTCCATCTTTGCATCGTCTTCCAGCCCCTTTGTTTTATTGAAATTTACCCCGTCCACCATATGTGGTGATCTGAGGGTGAATTGAGAGGAACCGCTGAGACAAAAATAAGAGAAAGAAGGAAATGAAAGAAGTAGGACCTAGGGTACCAGCACAGAACCCTCCAATCCCTCACCAACTGTTGACACAAAGGTCACTAGTCAACCCTCACCAACTGTTGACACAAAGGTCACTAGTCAACCCCTCACCAACTGTTGACATAAAGGTCACTAGTCAACCACTCACCAACTGTTGACACAAAGGTCACTAGTCAACCCCTCACCAACTGTTGACACAAATGTCACTAGTCAACCCCTCACCAACTGTTGACATAAAGGTCACTAGTCAACCACTCACCAACTGTTGACACAAAGGTCACTAGTCAACCCCTCACCAACTGTTGACACAAAGGTCACTAGTCAACCCCTCACCAACTGTTGACACAAAGGTCACTAGTCAACCCCTCACCAACTGTTGACACAAAGGTCACTAGTCAACCCCTCACCAACTGTTGACACAAAGGTCACTAGTCAACCCTGCTCCACTGCTTCCAGTATTCATTGTGTTGCCGAGTATTGTATTGTAGATTTGTGAAAGGGGAATTCCTTGTGAGGACAGACTGCCTTGTGGTGAGTGGGTATTCATAGAAACAATTAGTTGAATAGCATGATACAGGGGGTAGAAAGACAGTGAGAGAGAGAGAGAGAGAGAGAGAGAGAGAGAGAGAGAGAGAGAGAGAGAGAGAGAGAGAGAGAGAGAGAGAGAGAGAGAGAAACAGACAGACAGACAGACAGACAGACAGACAAACAGACAGACAAACAGACAGAGGGTGAAAAGTTAGTATCGACTAGCGACAAAAAAGTGAGTATCACACCAGGTCTAGCGATGGCGATGAAAATAAAATGTGTCGGAAATTAAAAGCATTACGGTACTCGACTTTCTCTCTGCCTGGGCAGCTGTTTCCGCATGCTTTCTACAGAGCTGAGAAATATGAACTTACAGATGAAACGGCTTGTGTTTGTATAGGGGCAAAATGATGTAAAGTTGGTGAAGTGATCCATCATTTGTGTGTAGGAAGACAATAATCTTGTCATTTATTTTCAGCTCTGTTATTGAAGTCGATTATGGTGTTGCTGTGAGAGCGATGAGTTATGATGATGATGATGCTGGTGATGCTGAGAGGTGATGATGACGATGATGATGACGATGATGATGATGATGATGATGATGATGATGATGATGATAATATAATGATGCAAAGATTTTAAAAAAACAAAAAAAAGAGAAACACAAAAGCTCATTGGCAGGACGAAACCTTTCTCAAACTCGAAGAATGCAAAATCAGAATTAATAATTCCTAAACATCATGAGACTTCACTTCAATTTGATATCTTAGCGCCGACATTGTGATGATATGTTACATTACTCACAAGCTGGGTGACGAAGAGAGAAAGAGACAGATGTTCAAGGCATAAATTTGTGAAGAAAATAACAAAACATGAAAGTGTTAACACATATTTAGCAATGCAAAAGTTTGTTTAATTGAAATTTACCCTGTCCACCATTGTGGTGATCTCAGGATGAATTAAGAGGAAACAGCAAGATAAAAGAGAAGTGAAAGGGTAAAAGGAAAGAAGTAGGACCTACCAGTAGTACCCACCAACCACCCGCCCTGCAAAGAGAAAAAAATTGCTATTAACAAGAGCAGATGTGATGCCTTTGTCACACAGGCACACATCAAGGCACAGGCACACATCAAGGCATACACACAGGCACACATCAAGGCATACTCACACAGGCACACATCAAGGCATACACTCATACAGACACACATCAAGGCATACACTCATACAGGCACACATCAAGGCATACTCTCATACAGACACACATCAAGGCATACTCTCATACAGACACACATCAAGGCATACACTCATACAGACACACATCAAGGCATACTCTCATACAGACACACATCAAGGCATACACTCATACAGACACACATCAAGGCATACTCTCATTCAGACACACATCAAGGCATACTCTCATACAGACACACATCAAGGCATACTCATACAGACACACATCAAGGCATACACTCATACAGGTACACATCAAGGCATAGACACACATCAAGGCATACTCACACAGACACACATCAAGGCATACTCTCATACAGACACACATCAAGGCATACTCTCATACAGACACACATCAAGGCATACTCATACAGACACACATCAAGGCATACTCTCACACAGACACACATCAAGGCATACTCTCATACAGACATCACATCAAGGCATACTCTCATACAGACACACATCAAGGCATACTCTCATACAGACACACAAGGCATACTCTCACACAGACACACATCAGGCATACAGACACACATCAAGGCATACTCTCACACAGACACACTCTCATACAGACACACATCAAGGCATACTCTCACACAGACACACATCAAGGCATACTCTCTCATACAGACACACATCAAGGCATACTCTCATACAGACACACATCAAGGCATACTCTCATACAGACACACATCAAGGCATACTCTCATACAGACACAACATCAGCATACTCTCACACAGACACATATCAAGGCATACTCATCAAGGCATACTCTCATACAGACACACATCAAGGCATACTCTCATACAGATACACATCAAGGCATACTCTCATACAGACACACATCAAGGCATACTCACACAGGCACACATCAAGGCATACTCTCATACAGACACACATCAAGGCATACTCACACAGGCACACATCAAGGCATACTCTCATACAGACACACATCAAAGCATACTCATACAGACACACATCAAGGCATACTCTCATACAGACACACATCAAAGCATACTCTCATACAGACACACATCAAGGCATACTCTCATACAGACACACATCAAGGCATACTCTCATACAGACACACATTAAGGCATACTCTCACACAGACACACATCAAGGCATACTCACACAGGCACACATCAAGGTATATCAACAGACACACATCAAGGCATACTCATACAGACACACATCAAGGCATACTCTCATACAGCAGAGAATGAGATTAAAGACTGGGGCCAAACCTGCAATTCCATAAAGACGCTTGCCATAAATAGAGAGAGATGGAAATCCTTCACATGCCCTACATGCCAACTGGCATGATTGGCAGTAACTAACTTCTCCCTATGGGGCTTAAAAGCTAATTACATATATTACTACATAAATTTAGGAAGCTTCATAAGGAGATTTATTTTGCGTTTCAAAAATTCCCTTGACACCATATACATTCGCTCGGTTGGTAGCATGGTGAGGTGATAGATGCCGATGCAGAGGTCATGGGTTCAATACTCATGATAGCCAGGGTTTTTTTTTGTCTATTCCTTGTATTTATTTATTTGTTCCTATGGCGCTTTAATATTATTCAATGTCATTTCCTTCCCTTTCGACAAGCCCCTTGCCTCCCTATTTGTCTTTCAAAATTCCCTTGATACCATATGCATTTACAAATACTGACTTAGGTTGACAGATGCTTTCCATAAGTTGCATTGGCACACAAGTTAAAGAGACAAAACTTGGTTGCCTTAACGTTTCTTCACTTTCCAGCATAACTCAGTGTCTTTTTTCATAAAAGCTTTCATAAAATCATAGTTGAAGCTTATCTTTCCTCAAGCATTGGAGAGAAAGAAAAGAGAGAGAGAGAAAGAGTGAGAGAGACACAGAAAGAGTGACAGAGACAGAGAGATAAAGAGGGGATTAGGGTGTCTTCATTGACATACACAAGCATATCTCTTTATCAAGACATCTCAATAACAGAATCTAAGTCTATTGAGACTAAGATGCAAAGCTTAGATCACATACATGGGAAAAAAATTGTTTCATTAAAGAGCAAAGAACCAGAAGACACACATACATTTCTTCTAATTCAGAGGACAGTCACATTCCAGATGCATTTGGAGACAAAAATCTTTATCTTTCTAAACTCATTTGAACACAGACAAAAATCTTGTAGTAGGCAAACACAGAAGTGAATATTATGGCTCTTTTTTGATACGAACGATTTTGGCAAAATAAAAATCTTACAGAGACATGTCAGTACTTCAGATAAAAAAAAGTTTGATCTACGCTTACTGTGAATTATCTGGCCACAGGCTCCCTTGGCCACAACATAACTCTACAATGTGGCTTACAAATCAATCAGGTGAATTATGTAGAGCAAGGAGTTCTGTTGTGTCTTCCTTGGTTGAGTTGTCACTTATTGTCATTTATTACTTTATCAAAGCAGCAATAAGTACAGATACAAAGCTTTTCATCCAAGGTTAGAATTTATCAATAGTATAAAAACAGACTTTATGTAATGGAGAGCTCGTGGAAGGGAATGAATAAAAATGTTTTTAAAAGGCAACAAAAAATCTGTGGCAATGAAGCAATGATGTCATGATCGTTAAGTAGACGGTTTACTCATAAGTCACCAATCTTTCACCACACAACTCTTACTTTTCTTTCTTATTTGGGGGGGGTAAAGGGTTTAAATCCACACAAACTTTATCAGAACCTGTCAGCAGCTGTTTTTCACAATGGGTTACAGTCATTCCTATACACAGCATTGTACAACTTTCACTCTCAGTGTCAAGCTTAAGGTTTCTCTTACTTTCATCCATTATTGCTTTCTTTCTTCCTCTTTCTTATTATTAATTTTACACAAATAAATTTCTCTCCTTATCTCTGTCTGTGTGAAATATCAACTCCTGTTATCACCATTCTCATCACAAAAACCTTTGCACTGATGTAACCTACGACGCCTGAACTTTGTCTCTGGTATTTCCATACCTCCTGTGGCATGATGTTTATACACTGCCATATACAGCCTTCAGTCCAAGCACATGGTACATACGGCCTTCAGTCCAAGCACATGGTACATACGGCCTTCAGTCCAAGCACATGGTACATACGGCCTTCAGTCCAAGCACAGGGTACATACGGCCTTCAGTCCAAGCACATGGTACATACGGCCTTCAGTCCAAGCACATGGTACATACGGCCTTCAGTCCAAGCACATGGTACATACGGCCTTCAGTCCAAGCACATGGTACATACGGCCTTCAGTCCAAGCACAGGGTACATACGGCCTTCAGTCCAAGCACATGGTACATACGGCCTTCAGTCCAAGCACAGGGTACATACGGCCTTCAGTCCAAGCACATGGTACATACGGCCTTCAGTCCAAGCACATGGTACATACGGCCTTCAGTCCAAGCACAGGGTACATACGGCCTTCAGTCCAAGCACATGGTACATACGGCCTTCAGTCCAAGCACAGGGTACATACGGCCTTCAGTCCAAGCACATGGTACATACGGCCTTCAGTCCAAGCACATGGTACATACGGCCTTCAGTCCAAGCACATGGTACATGTACGGTAATTCCCTTTGTCGACAGCTTCCTGGGAGCACTTCACAAGACGGTGAAGATGAGCCGGTAGCTCTACTTGACTTGACACACAATTCACTTTTCTTTCATCCACCAACCGCAGCTTAGGTTGCAGCCAGCTTTGTCTTGATGGCTTTCCCAAAGTTTTTTACCTTTGCCCTAACCCTTTGTGTCGCCGTGACTCTTCCTTTGTCTCTTAAAGTCTTGCAGTCTTTGCATGAACAAGTCTGTGGATGCAACATTACCAGGTTTGACAATTCAGACTGGAAATTGCATGGTTTGTATATGTACAGAGTGTGTGTTTGCATGGTTTGTATATATATATGTGTGAAAAGTGTGTGTTTGCATGGTTTGTATATATATATGTGTGAAAAGTGTGTGTTTGCATGGTTTGTAAATATATATATATATATATATATATATATATATATATATATATATATATATATATATATATATATATATATGTGAAAAGTGTGTGTTTGCATGGTTTATATATATATGTGAATAGTGTGTGTTTCGATGGTTTGGGAGGGGGGAGGGGAGAGAGGGCAATAAAAATAAACGTTCTCTGTTTACATGTTTGCATGGTTTGTATATGTAAAGAGTGTGTGTTCGCAGGGTTTGTATATGTGAAGACTGTGTGTTTGCATGGTTTGTATATTCAAAGAGTGTGTGTTTGCAGGGCTTGTATATGTAAAGAGTGTGTCTTTGCATGGTTTGTATATGCAAAGAGTATGTGTTTGCAGTGTTTGTATATGTGAAGATTATATGTTTGCATTGTTTGTATATGCAAAGAGTGTGTGTTTGCATGGCTTGTATATGTGAAGAGTGTGTGTTTGCATGGCTTGTATATGTGAAAAGTGTGTCTTTGCATGTTTTGTATATGTGAAGAGAGTGTGTTTGCATGGTTTGTATATGTAAAGAGTGTGTGTTTGCATGATTTGTATATGCAGAGTGTGTGTTTCCTGGTTTGTATGTGTAAAGAGTGTGTGTTTGCATAGTTTGTATATGCAAAAAGTGTGTGTTTGTATGATTTGTATATGTAAAGAGTGTGTGTCTGCATGATTTGTATATGCAAAGAGTGTGTGTTTGCATGGTTTGTATATGCAAAGAGTGTGTGTTTGCATGGTTTGTATACGCAAAGAGTGTGTGTTTGCATGTTTTGTATATGCAAAGAGTATGTGTTTGCATGGTTTGTATACGCAAAGAGTGTGTGTTTGCATGTTTTGTATATGCAAAGAGTATGTGTTTGCATGGTTTGTATATGTGAAGAGTGTGTGTTTGCATGGTTTGTATATGTGAAGAGTGTGTGTTTGCATGGTTTGTATACGCAAAGAGTGTGTGTTTGCATGGTTTGTATACGCAAAAGAGTGTGTGTTTGCATGGTTTGTATACGCAAAGAGTGTGTGTTTGAAAGGTTTTGTATATGTGAAGAGTGCGTGTTTGCATGGTTTGTATATGTGAAGAGTATATGTTTGCATTGTTTGTATATGCGAAGAGTGTGTATTTGCATGGCTTGTACATGTGAAGAGTGTGTGTTTGCATGGTTTGTATACGTGAAAAGTGTGTCTTTGCATGTTTTGTATATGTGAAGAGAGTGTGTTTGCATGGTTTGTATATGTAAAGAGTGTGTGTTTGCATGATTTATATATGCAGAGTGTGTGTTTCTGGTTTGTATATGTAAAGAGTGTGTGTTTGCAGTTTGTATATGTGAAGAGTACGGTGTTTGCATGATTTGTATATGTAAAGAGGTGTGTTTGCATGGTTTGTATGGTTTGTAAAGAGTGTGTGTCTGCATGGTTTGTATACGCAAAGATGCATGGTTTGTATACGCAAAGAGTGTGTGTTTGCATGGTTTGTATACGCAAAGAGTGTGTGTTTGCATGGTTTGTATACGCAAAGAGTGTGTGTTTGCATGGTTTGTATACGCAAAGAGTGTGTGTTTGCATGGTTTGTATACGCAAAAAGAGTGTGTGTTTGCATGGTTTGTATATGTGAAGAGTGCGTGTTTGCATGGTTTGTATACGCAAAGAGTGTGTGTCTGCATGGTTTGTATATGAAGAGTGCGTGTTTGCAGTTTGCATATGTGAATACGCAAAGAGAGTGTGTGTCTGCATGGTTTGTATACGCATAAAGAGTGTGTGTCTGCATGGTTTGTATAGTTTGTATAAAGAGTGTGTGTTTGCATGGTTTGTATATGGAAAGAGTGTGTTTGCATGATTTGTATATGGAAAGAGTGTGTGTTTGCATGGTTTGTATATGGAAAGAGTGTGTGTTTGCATGGTTTGTATATGGAAAGAGTGTGTGTTTGCATGGTTTGTATATGGAAAGAGTGTGTGTTTGCATGGTTTGTATATGGAAAGAGTGTGTGTTTGCATGGTTTGTATATGTGAAGAGTGTGTGTTTGCATAGTTTGTATATGTGAAGAGTGTGTGTTTGCATAGTTTGTATTTGTGAAGAGTGTGTGTTTGCATAGTTTGTATATGTGAAGAGTATCTGTTTGCATGGTTTGTATATGTGAAGAGTGCGTGTTTGCATGGTTTGTATAGGCAAAGAGTGTGTGTTTGCATGTTTTGTATATGTGAAGATTGTGTGTTTGCATAGTTTGCATATGTGAAGAGTGTGTGTTTGCATAGTTTGTATATGTGAAGAGTGTGTGTTTGTATAGTTTGTATATGTGAAGAGTGTGTGTTTGCATAGTTTTTATGTGAAGAGTGTGTGTTTGCATAGTTTGTATATGTGAAGAGTGTGTGTTTGCATAGTTTGCATATGTGAAGAGTGTGTGTTTGCATGTTTTGTATATGTGAAAAGTGTGTGTTTGCATAGTTTGTATATGTGAAGAGTGTGTGTTTGCATAGTTTGTATATGTGAAGAGTATGTGTTTGCATGGTTTGTATATGTGAAGAGTGCGTGTTTGCATGGTTTGTATACGCAAAGAGTGTGTGTTTGCATGTTTTGTATATGTGAAGAGTGTGTGTTTGCATATGTAAAGAGTATGTGTTTGCATGGTTTGTATATGTGAAGAGTGTGTGTTTGCATGGTTTGTATGTAAAGAGTGTGTGTTTGCATGGTTTGTATATGTGAAGAGTGTGTGTTTGCATGGTTTGTATATGCAAAGAGTGTGTGTTTGCATGGTTTGTATATGCAAAGAGTGTGTGTTTGCATGTTTTTATGTGAAGAGTGTGTGTTTGCATGGTTTGTATATGCAAAGAGTGTGTGTTTGCATAGTTTGTATATGCAAAGAGTGTGTGTTTGCATGGTTTGTATATGTAAAGAGTGTGTGTTTGCAGTTAGTATATGTGAAGAGTACGTGTTTGCATGGTTTGTGTGTGTTTATGCAATGCAAAGAGTGTGTGTTTGCATGGTTTGTATATGTAAAGAGTGTGTGTTTGCATGATTTGTATATGTGAAGAGTGTGTGTTTGCATGATTTGTATACGTGAAGAGTGTGTGTTTGCTTGATTTGTATATGTAAAGAGTGTGTGTTTGCATGATTTGTATATGTAAAGAGTGTGTGTTTGCATGGTTTGTATATGCAAAGAGTGTGTGTTTTGATGGTTTGTATATGTGAAGAAAGTGTGTATGCATGGTTTGTATACATGAAAAGTGTGTGTTTGCATGATTTTTATATGTGAAAAGTGTGTGTTTCAATGATTTGTATATGTGAAGAGCATGTGTTTTCATGGTTTGAATATGTGAAGAGTGTGTGTTTGCATGGTTTGTATACGTGAAGAGTGTGTGTTTGCATTTAATTGATTTAGATCAAAATGTGCTGCTTGTTATGAAGGAAACAAAAGCCTTAAAAAAAACGGACATAAAATTTTATCTTTGTTACATCAGCATAATTTTGTATTGTTTGATTGAGGCTCAAATTCTAAAACTTAAACACCTAAATTGTGACAATAAAAACAACATGGAAGCGATGAAAAACAGACGATTAAAACAAACACAGCAATATCTTTACACTGCAATTAGAAGACAGTTAGTCAGAAAGAAACAGGAGAAAAATGAAAACAACAGAAATAAAGAAAGTAAGAAAAACCAATATGTAAAACATTTCAATACCATTGAATAATGATATCTAAAGTACTCGTGATTCAAAAAAATGAAATAAATAAGTAAAATATGAAATACTTTAAAAACCTAAATGATAGGACTCTTGCCACAATCAAATCTCACTCCATGTACTGTGTCAAGAACGCTTACCACACGACCCCCAATCAGACTTCTCCACGTGATTGACAATAAAAACCTCAAACATTTGCGTCTCAGTGAACCATTCTAGGAACTGGCGGACCTCCTTTGATACGACTTCAATAATAAATCCCTCTTTCTGTAATAAAAAGGAAAAAGAAAAAGGAAAACAACAACAACTTTTAATAAGGGAACAAAAAAACATGAAAATGAATCAAAACAAAAAGCTGTAGACGCATCAACGGAAACACACTGTAGTATTGAAAGAGTGAGGAGTACAGATATTGAAGGCAGGACAAGAAAACTACTATAAAAATGTGATGATACTATTCATAGTAGGAATAATAGGGTAAATAACACAGTATTTGAGCTTGGTTCCTGGTAAACCTAGAGTTTCATAGAGCTATAGCTTATCCCAGGTTCTATAGCATCAATTGAACTACAAAGTCATCCCCATAGATAAGACACTGGTCTATCGCAGGCTTTCCTTCTTGGCTATAGCTGATAACTATTGGCAAATGAGTGGAGTGAAGAACAAAGTCTTTGTGTGTCTTTCTCAAGAAGAAGACATAAGGCCAAGCAAAAAGTAAGTTTCGAATTCATAGCGTCACAGTCTTGAGTCAGACTATTTGTTACTAGATCACTGATGCCATACAGAATGTTTTTTCGTTTAAGCTTTTTTAATTCTTAAATTCAAACTGAAGAGAAAAAATATTCCTTTTAACAAAAGTGTCCACAAATACATGTCAAAGAACATAAATCTAAAATCATTTTTTTTCTTTCTGATCCATATATTTTCATGCACAGTATTCTAAGACATAGATGGGGCTTCCTACCTGAAATATCCTATTGCCATCTTGTTGTGTACACACGTGACTATTAAAATGCCCTACCACTTCAATGAACATTCGCAGAAATGATTCTGCTACCATCAGCCACTGAGCATTGCGAGCCTCTGCAAACAAACACAAAATTGATTTCAAAACAGAAAGTGTACATGTTTGCATTAAATTATTCATGAAGAGAGAGCAAAGGAAAATAATATTACTAACACACCATCATATAAATTCTAATTCATTCAATCATTCATTTGTGGCTTGCGTTATTCAACCCGTTACCGACCATCCCTCTCCATGTTGTTCTGTGTTCAGTGCTTCTTGTAAAATCCCAGTTGGTGGTGATATCGGACGTGTTTGTCTTAACGCCGTTACGTGTGTGGTGTGTTGTCTGTCACTAGCTCTTGTCCCTTCTAGGAATCCAGATGTTGCTAGTTTTTTTTAATCCACCTTGTCTCCACACTTGGCCAAAAATCTCATATGCCTTGTCTTGATGTACTTCATAAGTTCCCTTTCTTTTCCAATTTTCACAAGAACTTCCATGTTTGTTATTTTTGTTGTCCAGGGGATTTTCAATATTTTCAATATTCTTCTACATATCCATATTTCTAAACGTTTACGACATTGTGGATCCAAAGTTCAAGTTTCGCATGCACATAATGAAAAAGACATATGTCTGCGCTGTCTGTATTTTCGTATTTGTTTTCAGTTTTGAATTGGAGACAACAGCCTTAATATTATGCAATGTTTCTTTTGCTATTGCTATCCTTCGCCTTATTTCGGTGGTGTCTTTGCCGTTGTTTGTTATGATTGCGCCGAGTTATATTAATTGTGTTACTTGATTTATAGTTTGATCTCTACTTGTTAAATTGAAGGACAGGTTATCATCTTGTTTACAAACAGCCCCGCATTCTGTCTTTTTCACGTTCACTAATAATCTGTTTGTCTCACTAAAGTCTACTAATTTATCTAATATTTGTTGGACATCATCTGGCGTGTATGCCATTAACACGGCATCATCTGCATATTTTATGTTGGTCAGGTTAACGCCACCAATGCTTATACCTCTCATGTTTTCAATTTTTCAGAAGATGATTTCGCTATAAAAGTTGAAGAGGTCTGGTGAGAGAACACAGCCCTGTCTCACTCCTTTCTTGATGTACAAAAAGCTGATGTCTCGTTATCCACTTTGACTCAAGCTGCTTGGTGCCAATACAGGTTTCTTACCAGTCTAAGGTCTTTATCATCTATTCCTATTGATTTTAACATTTTGAAGAAGGTTTTGTGTTGTATGGAGTTGAAGGCTTTGGAATAGTCGAGGAAGCAAAGATCACAATGAACATCCAAGATATTTTACAACGCTGGGCTGAATGTATAGAAAATCTGTATTCAGATGAGGAAAGAGATAGTAACCAAATAAATTTAGATACAGAAGACATAAGCGGCCAAAAAATACTAAGAGAAGAGGTATCATCTGCTTGTACAGAGACGAAAAAAGGAAAAGCGGTTGGCCCAGATAGTATTTCTATTGAAATGATAGATGCCCTAGGAGACCTTGGGGTGGATATTCTAGGCAAAATATTCAATATCATCTATAAGAATGGCCTTTTACTAAACGAGCTTAGAAAGTCTGCGTTTATCACTCTACCAAAAAAGCCAGGAGCAATAAATTGCGATCAACATCGAACCATTAGCATCATGATTCAGGTAACAAAGATCTGACTTCGTATTATAATGAAAGGAATGTGAAATAAAATAATAACACCGGAAATGGGCAAAGAACAGTTTGGATTTGTAAAGGACAAAGGGACAGTCAATGCAATTTTTACAGTGAAAATGATCATGCAAAGGTCAAGAAATGTTGGTACAAATGAAATTCTTAGGTGTTCATCTTTGATGATAGATCACCATTTACTCTCATTTGCTACATATGGTTATCCGTTTGTTTCATTCAAATTCATCCCGTCCACCATTGTGGTGATCTCAGGGTGAATTAAGAGGAAACAGCAAGACAAAAAAGAAGTGAAAGAGTCAAAGCAAATAAGTACACCAGTCTATGTTTCAATACACCAGTCTATGTTTCAATGTACTAGTCTATGTTTCAATACACTAATCTATGTTTCAATGTACCAGTCTATGTTTCAATGTACCAGTCTATGTTTCAATGTACCAGTCTATGTTTCAATACACCAGTCTATGTTTCAATGTACCAGTCTATGTTTCAATACACCAGTCTATGTTTCAATACACCAGTCTATGTTTCAATGTACCAGTCTATGTTTCAATACACCAGTCTATGTTTCAATGTACCAGTCTATGTTTCAATACACCAGTCTATGTTTCAATAACCAGTCTATGTTTCAATGTACAGTCTATGTTTCAATACACCAGTCTATGTTTCAATGTACCAGTCTATGTTTCAATACACCAGTCTATGTTTCAATACACCAGTCTATCTTTCAATACACCAGTCTATGTTTCAATACACCAGTCTAAGTTTCAATGTACCAGTCTATGTTTCAATACACCAGTCTATGTTTCAATACACCAGTCTATGTTTCAATACACCAGTCTATGTTTCAATACACCAGTCTATGTTTCAATACACCAGTCTATGTTTCAATACACCAGTCTATGTTTCAATACACCAGTCTATGTTTCAATGTACCAGTCTATGTTTCAATACACCAGTCTATGTTTCAATGCACTAGTTTATGTTTGAATACACCAGTCCATGTTTCAATACACCAGTCTATGTTTCAATACACCAGTCTATGTTTGAATACACCAGTCTATGTTTCAATACACCAGTCTATGTTTCAATGTACTAGTTTATGTTTGAATACACCAGTCCATGTTTCAATACACCAGTCTATGTTTCAATGTACCAGTCTATGTTTCAATACACCAGTCTATGTTTCAATACACCAGTCTATGTTTCAATGTACCAGTCTATGTTTCAATACACCAGTCTATGTTTCAATGCACTAGTTTATGTTTGAATACACCAGTCCATGTTTCAATACACCAGTCTATCTAAATCCTAGAGGCAAGAACAAAAAGGTGTTGAGTCCACCACTGACCTGAATCAATTTTACACATGTTGATGGCAGTCTTCAACGCCCTTTGAATTTTCTTGGGCAAGATGGTTGCTTCATCTCCTAGGTTGCGTACAATAGTCTTCTTGTCCAAATCTACGACGAACACCTGAAATTTATTTTGAAAACACAATATCTGATCAACTCAAAAATAGCGAGGGTCTTTTTCAGGTCATTATGGCCCATAGGGATGATAATAATATAACATAATAATAATGCAAAATTTATATAGCGCCCCTATCCATGAGGGTCATGCTCAGTTGCGCTTTACAAAGCCAAGACATACAACATAAAATAGCTTACATAACATACAACATAAAATAGCTTACATAATGTACTCAATATTTACGATTACTATAAAATCATGCGATCTGCATACATGAAGAATGTTATAATTAAAATGAATAGTACCTAAATGACGACATGGCCCTATACACGCGTGCATGCAAACGCACGCGCACGCACACACACACACACACACACACACACACATACACACAAATGTTGCAGATGCCAACCCCTCACATCCCATGATAGATCTAAATGTCAGTTTTAAAAGTTTCCATATATAAAAGCATAATAATTATTATTATAGTTAATGAAGTCAAACTAAGAGATGTAAGAATAATTACACATGCATCACATTGTTAAAGATATCATACATCAATAAAACACCAAACCCTTAACACAGGTTTTAGAAAATGCCAATAAGTTAAATATTGTGCGAGTCGAAAGTCAAGCGGAACAACTCTGTTTTAAGCGATTGTTTAAAGGAAGGAAGGGTTGTACGATTTCTATGTTTTAACTGACAAAGAATTCCATATAGCTGGGGCGAAAAGGTGAAAGAACGTTCGAGAAATTTTGTCTTAGGGACGCTTCTTTTAGTTGCAAAAGATTGTGATGATCAGTGTCATGAATGCAGTTGAAAGTGAGACATGCTATCCTATATACGATTTTCTTCTATATGGGAAGCCAATGTAGAGAGCACAAAACGGGGTGATGAGTTCAGACTTTTTGGTCTTAGTTACAATTCTTGCTGCTGGATGGAGCTTATCCCAATTTCTATTAGGTAAATTGTGATAATGGTGATAATCATGACAATAATAATAATAATAATAATAATAATAATAATAATAATAATAATAATAATAATAATAATAATAATAATAACAATAATAATAATAATAATAATAATAATAATAATAATAATAATAATAATAATAATAATAATAATAATAATAATAATAATAATAATAATAATAATAATAATAATAATAATAATAATAATAACAATAATAATAATAATAATAATAATAATAATAATAATAATAATAATAATAATAATAATAATAATAATAATAATAATAGAATGTTTTTAAAAATAATAATAATAAGAAGAATGTTTTACAAAAATAATAATGCTTTACACAATGGGAATTGTCATTTGTACACAGAGAACACAATGGGAATATAGAGTGGTGTTGTACACAATGGGAATACAGAGTGGTGTTGTACACAATGGGAATATAGAGTGGTGTTGTACACAATGGGAATATAGAGTGGTGTTGTACACAATGGGAATAGTGGTGTTGTACACAATGGGAATATAGAGTGGTGTTGTACACAATGGGAATATAGAGTGGTGTTGTACACAATGGGAATATAGAGTGGTGTTGTACACAATGGGAATATAGAGTGGTGTTGTACACAATGGGAATGTGGAGTGGTGTTGTACACAATGGGAAATACACAATGGGAATATAGAGTGGTGTTGTACACAATGGGAATGTGGAGTGGTGTTGTACACAATGGGAATGTGGAGTGGTGTTGTACACAATCATACTGCACACAATTGACACACATAATACCAAGGTCATTAGAACTGAGCACATTACACACATTCACAAACACCCACCAATCCACACACACATACGCTCGCACACACTGGCAGTACACCACCTTCTGAAAGGATGTTGATTCGCTACTGGTTTTACTCCCTAGCTGATGCTGTTACCTATTTTCACTTGGGTTGCATGGAGAAAAATGTGTGTTAAATGTCTTTACCAAGGAACACAACTGTCAAACCAAACATTGCCAGGATTCGAATAGGGATCTCAAGATCAAGAGTCCTGCAACCTAACCACTCAGCTACAGATGCCAAGTCTACTTAAATAATTCTGAGTTGATCGTTCTCAGTGTGTTAAAGGCTCTGTTGCCAGAACACTAAGAGTAACCATACTTTGCATGTAGGCTCCAAATGATTCCAAGATCGGTTTCCTTTAAGAGGAGATTTTCTACCAGAAGTGCGCCTAATTCAAGAAAAATGTATTGTTTCCCTGTCTTTGAGTACAATTTTCATTCAAATAAGCCATCATTTTCAACAGGTTTTGTCAGTAAAAAGTGAGAATAGCATTGTTTTTTATGTCTAGCCGCGTAGCCTCAATATCAAATTGACATCATCCGGGGAATATGATGCCTGTCTATTATATGTCATAGGTAAAAAGTGTGATGGAATGTTACGAAAAGCGCTATTTTATTCTACATTTTATTTCATTTTTTGCTCTTGAAATGAAGATAAGCTATAAAATTCAGAAAAGAAGCAGATTTTGTGAAAATTACAAAAAAACTTTAACACAAGAACTGAAATGTCAATTGCCTATGAACCGGCCAATTAAAAAGGATTTCCCCCTCATCATACCTCTTCCATTTCCATTGTCAGAACCTTAGGTAAAAACGCCGACAGCACGCCCACGATAAACGGCATGGGAGCGCACACCACATCCAGCATCTCCATGGGAAGAAGAGGAATGTACACGTGTTGCCATTGAAATGGAT
>JAXRKP010000833.1:57500-92500 GCA_037039925.1 Doris montereyensis
GTAGGACCTACAAGCATACTCAGCCAGCCACCCGCTAACGTAAAGGGGAACATAAAGGTTAGAGGTCAGGAGAGCATAAACCAAAACTGCACTCATCAAAATTCAAAGCCAAGGCAACGTTACCCACATTGGAATCTTTAGCTGTGTATATGCCCTGAGGATTTGGGCAGGTGTGAAGAGATAGTATAGAATAACAAACTAACACTGTTTTGCCAGCAATACTACAAACATACAACCACAGTTTGGTGAGCAATCTTTTACAGTATTAAATAGCAAATGCAACTTTATGTGGTTAGTGCAACTATAACTAAGCATGATTTGTTTGCTTTATTGAGATCATCCAATCCACCATACACGGTAATCTCAAGGTGAATTGAGACAACAGCAAGATGAAAGATAAGTGAAAGAGGAAAGGCAAGAAGTAGGACCTACCAACCAGTGAACGCGAATAGCCCGCAGTAAGCGTGATCAAACGACATGGTCCCATAATATGTCGAGACTAGACAAAGTACAGACAGGCATTTTGAACAAAGTAACAATAACAAAGTACAGGCATTTTGAACAAACTAACAATAACAAAGTACAGGCATTTTGAACAAACTAACAATAACAAAGTACAGGCATTTTGAACAAACTAACAATAACAAAGTACAGACAGGCATTTTGAACAAACAATAACAAAGTACAGACAGGCATTTTGAACAAACTAACAATAACAAAGTACAGACAGGCATTTTGAACAAATTACAATAACAAAGTACAGACAGGCATTTTGAACAAACTAACAATAACAAAGTACAGACAGGCATTTTGAACAAACTAACAATAACAAAGTACAGACAGGCATTTTGAACAAACTAACAATAACAAAGTACAGACAGGCATTTTGAACAAACTAACAATAACAAAGTACAGACAGGCATTTTGAACAAACTAACAATAACAAAGTACAGACATGCATTTTGAACAATCTAACAATAACAAAGTACAGACAGGCATTTTGAACAAACTAACAATAACAAAGTACAGACAGGCATTTTGAACAAACTAACAATAACAAAGTACAGACAGGCATTTTGAACAAACTAACAATAACAAAGTACAGGCATTTTGAACAAACTAACAATAACAAAGTACAGACAGGCATTTTGAACAAACTAACAATAACAAAGTACAGACATGTATTTTGAACAAACTAACAATAACAAAGTACAGACAGGCATTTTGAACAAACTAACAATAACAAAGTACAGACAGGCATTTTGAACAAACTAACAATAACAAAGTACACACAGGCATTTTGAACAAACTAACAATAACAAAGTACACACAGGCATTTTGAACAAACTAACAATAACAAAGTACAGACAGGCATTTTGAACAAACTAACAATAACAAAGTACAGACAGGCATTTTGAACAAACTAACAATAACAAAGTACAGGCATTTTGAACAAACTAACAATAACAAAGTACAGACAGGCATTTTGAACAAACTAACAATAACAAAGTACAGACAGGCATTTTGAACAAACTAACAACAACAAGGTACAGGCATTTTGAACAAACTAACAATAACAAAGTACAGACATTTTGAACAAACTAACAATAACAAAGTACAGGCATTTTGAACAAACTAACAATAACAAAGTACAGACATTTTGAACAAACTAACAATAACAAAGTACAGACAGGCATTTTGAACAAACTAACAATAACAAAGTACAGACATGTATTTTGAACAAACTAACAATAACAAAGTACAGACAGGCATTTTGAACAAACTAACAATAACAAAGTACAGACATTTTGAACAAACTAACAATAACAAAGTACAGACATTTTGAACAAACTAACAATAACAAAGTACAGACAGGCATTTTGAACAAACTAACAATAGCACGGTAAGTGACCAATCGTGGTGTTCTTCAAACTTCACACATGTGACAATTTTTTGAGCTATAGTCGTCATCAGATTCAGAGCCCTCATCTTCTTCTTCAAAATGGGTCATGGGTCATGGGTAATATGAGCTGCGAGAGAGCCCTTGTAACGGCGACGCTTACAGCCTCAGTTGGCTTTGGGGTCAGCTATGGGTTCTGTGCGGTTTAATTCTTCAGCGATCGGGGGCTTTCATAGTTACATTGAGTATAAAAAGGGTGGCCTCCTTTCAATGCCGATGCTTGCTTAGCTCCCTCTCAGAGGCAGAGGCAGAGGCAGAGGCAGGTTTACTGTCGGTCATTGGGCATTTTATTGTCCTCATCAATTGTCCTGACTTACTTAAATAAATTTTAAAAATGTAACCAAAATCAGTCTACGTCTGTCACAAATTTGAATTGTAAACTACCTTAACTCTTTTTCCAGCTGAGAACTTTTATCTTTTCTTTTTTCTTCTCAAAATGGAATTTATGTGTTGTTACGACAATAACATTATATGAGTCGACGAAATATCTTGAAACTTGTAAAACCGTACAGGGTGTACACCTACGTATAGTTGTATACACAAAGTCAAAAACATGAAGAAAGAACCAAAATCAATGTATGTAATTGTGAAATTTAAGAAAGAACCAAAATCAATGTATGTAATTGTGAAATTTAAGAAAGAACCAAAATCAATGTATGTACTTGTGAAATATAAGAAAGAACCAAAATCAATGTTCGTAATTGTGAAATTTAAGAAAGAACCAAAATCAATGTACGTAATTGTGAAATTTAAGAAAGAACCAAAATCAATGTATGTAATTGTGAAATTTAAGAAAAACCAAAATCAATGTATGTAATTGTGAAATTGAAGAAGAAAAACAAAATCAATGTATGTAATTATGAAATTTAAGAAAGAACCAAAATCAATGTATGTAATTGTGAAATTTAAGAAAGAACCAAAATCAATGTATGTAATTGTGAAATTTAAGAAAGAACCAAAATCAATGTATGTAATTGTGAAATTTAAGAAAAAATCCAAGGTATCTTACATCGTTAAGCCGATTGTCTGTTGGTCGCGTCAGAAAGATGGTTTCCATCTCACCCTGTTCATCCTGTGAATGGGGTAAAAACAAAACGAAAGATGCCTGCTAATTGTCATGCAATGCAATGCACTCACTACCCATGCAAGGGTTGGTGCCAGGCAGTAATAAAACAGAACCCGATGCTCCATGAATACAGGAATAATCTAGGCATGAATTGGCATTTAGAATCACAAATACATGAATACAGGAATAATCTAGACATGAATTGGCATTTAGAATAAGAAATAAAATTTACGATGTGCCGTAAAGATTTCACATTTACATGTTGTTTTTTTGTGTGCTTTGTTTTATTTGGTTTTTGTTTTAGCTTTGATTTTTGTTTGCTTTGTTTTAGTTGGTTTTTGTTTTAGCTTTGATTTTTGTTTGCTTTTTTTAGTTGGAATTTGTTTTAGCTTTTGGTTTTTTGTTTGCTTTGTTTTCACTTTTTATTTCTATGGCTTTGTTGTAGCTTTGGGTTGGTTTTTTTGTTGTTTTTGCTTTGTTCCAGCTCATTAGTTTTTTTTAGTTTGTTTTGTTTTAGCGTTTTGGTTTTGTCTGGTTTGTTTTAGCTGGGTTTTTTCTTTGTTTTAGCATTTTGTTTGTTTGCTTTGTTTAGTTTTTCTTGTTTCTTTTCTTTGTTTTAGCTCTGTTTTTGTTATGCTTTGTTTCTGTTTTGGACGGTTTGAGAGAAAGTTGGACGGGGTGTTTTCCCAGTAACCATTACATAATTCATTCCTTGTCAACACTGCTTGGAATAAAGATGATCAGTGAAAGCCATGTGAGAATACGATCAACTTAAACTTACGGTACAAGTTGCTGCATTAAAACTTGAAATTTGTCACAGTGAGCAAGGAATCTTAGGTGTGACATTTACTTTTTCTTATCTTTTTTCTTTTGTTCGCTCTTTTAGTTCCATTATTTTTCTATTTTCTAATTTCTAGGGGGAGTTTTTTTGTTTTTTAAAGAAATAGTTTCATTTTTTTTTCTTCAGCAGAGATATAATTGGAATATGGAAAATTTACATAAAAAGTCCTATGACAAGCTGTCGAAGCTATAGAAGTATCCTGTGAGTACTCTATGGCACTGCATACAGTACTTTATCTCATCTATTTAGAGTGTACTGAAAGGCGCAGTACTATCTTTCATGAAAGAGGCATGCAAAAAGCCCTTGAAACCATAATGATTGTGTGAACTTGAAGCAAATTCTTGAACTTCTTAAAGCTCAACTAAGCCATGATATAAGCAAAATAATGAAATAAATTAATAAATCAATAATAATAACAACCATTCTCGTCATTATCATAATAATCATATTAATTAGCATCATAATAATAAAACAAATTTGAAAATAATAATAATAATAATAATAATAATAATAATAATAATAATAATAATAATAATAATAATAATAATAATAATAACAATAACAATAATAACATGAATAATAAAGACGATAACAATCATAAATTCAATAAAATTATTCTAACAATATTATACTCAAAAAAAGATGAAGAAGAAGAAGAAGAAGAAGAAGAAGAAGAAGAAGAAGAAGAAGAAGAAGAAGAAGAAGAAGAAGAAGAAGAAGAAGAAGAAGAAGAAGAGGAGGAGGAGGAGGAGGAGGAGGAGGAGGAGGAGGGGGAGGAAGAGGGAGAGGGAGAGGGGGAGGGGGAGGGGGAGGGAGGAGGAGGAGGAGGAGGAGGAGGAGGAGAAAAAGAAGAAGAAGAAAAAGAAGAAGAAAAAGAAGAAGAAAAGAAAAAGAAGAAGAAGAAGAAAAGAAAAGAAGAAGAAGAAGAAGAAGAAGAAGAAGAAGAAGAAGAAGAAGAAGAAGAGGAAGAAGAAGAAGAAGAAGAGGAGGAGGAGGAGGAGGAGGAGGAGGGAGGGAGGGGAGGAGGAAGGAGGAGGAGGGAGAAAAAGAAGAAGAAGAAGGAAGAAGAAGAAGAAGAAGAAGAAGAAGAAGAAGAAGAAGAAGAAGAAGAAGAAGAAGAGGAGGAGGAGGAGAGGGGGGAGGAGGGAGGAGGAGGAGGAGAAAAGAAGAAGAAGAAGAAGAACAACAACAACAAGAACAAGAACAAGAAGAACAAGAACAAGAAGAAGAAAAAGAAGAAGAAGAAGAAGAAAAAGAAGAAGAAGAAGAAGAAGAAGAAGAAGAAGAAGAAGAAGAAGAGGAGGAGGAGGAGGAGGAGGAGGGGGAGGGGGAGGAGGAAGGAGGAGGAGGAGAAAAGAAGAAGAAGAAGAAGAGGAAGAACAAGAAGAAGAAGAAGAAGAAGAAGAAGAAGAAGAAGAAGAAGAAGAAAAAGAAGAAGAAGAAGAAGAAGAAGAAGAAGAAGAGAAAAAAAAGAAGACTGAGGAGGAAGAGAAAAGGGAAAAAAAGAAAAAAAAAGAAAAAGAAAAAGAAAAGAAGAAAAAGAATAACAAGAACAAGAAGAAAAAGTATATATCATAAAAACCTTAAGAAAAGTATAAAACACATAAATATATCAGGAGTGAAATGCATTCAAGAATACAAATTCTATCTTATGTACCCAGAAACCATACCCTATTGATTGTCCATTATCAAAGCTTTGTGCAGATCTTGAGGACAATACATAAATTCCCATACCAAGAAGCAACCACTAAATCCACTAGGGAATTCAAATGCAAACCAACACAATTGTTCCCCAGTAAGAAGTGACAGATGGAATAAAGTTGAAAACATTTTCTTAAAATGCATCAAACAGTTTTCATCTTAAAATATAATAAGGATCTAAATATTCATGTCAGAATACAAGGTGCAACATATAGCCACAAACGTTCAATTCTATACATTTCACTCTCGTCATATCTGATCAGTAGCTTATCGGTTAAGCAAATTACTATGTATTTTGTTGATAAAGTTGATGAATAATACATAAAGCGCATCTTATATTACTGTTTAGGTCCTTGTATCAAGCCGGAAGATTCCCCCCCTCCCGTAGACTTACCAAAGTTCGTATGTGGCATATCTTTCCTGGTTTGGGTAACGGCCGGCCAAAAGAAGCGGCTATGACCTCTAGTGCCAAGTCTAGGGATATCCGTCGCCTGCTTTCAATTTCATTGAGTAGCTGAGAATGGAAGAAGGAAGACAAAAAAACAACAACACATGAATGCGATGAGAAACTTCTCAAAATTGTCAGGACGAGGGGGAATAAAAAAAAAAAAAAAGAAATGGTGGAGAGTGTTAAATTGATGAGCAAGATTGCCAAACAAAGACATAGACTTTGTTTCATTGACATTTACCCTATCCACCATATGCTGTGATCTCAGGGTGAATAAAGAGTAGACAGCAATATGACAGGGCAAGTGAGATAGAGTAAGTGAAAGAAGTAGGACCTACCAGCAGTGCCCGCCAACTGCCTATCAAACAGGCGAGAGAGAATGCTATAAAGAATCAAAGCCAACTGCCTATCAAACAGGCGACTGAGAGAGAATGCTATAAAGAATCAAAGCCAACCGCCTATCAAACAGGCGACTGAGAGAGAATGCTATAAAGAATCAAAGCCAACTGCCTATCAAACAGGCAACTGAGAGAGAATGCTATAAAGAATCAAATCCAACTGCCTATCAAACAGGCGACTGAGAGAGAATGCTATAAAGAATCAAAGCCGACCGCCTATCAAACAGGCGACTAAGAGAGAATGCTATAAAGAATCAAAGCCAACTGCCTATCAAACAGGCGACTGAGAGAGAATGCTATAAAGAATCAAAGCCAACCGCCAATCAAACAGGCGACTGAGAGAGAATGCTATAAAGGATCAAAGCCAACTGCCTAGCAAGCAGGTGACTGAGAGAGAATGCTATAAAGAATCAAAGAACAAGGAATAAAAGCATTAAAACACAAAAAAGATGCAGCGAATAAAACAAATTTTCAAAAGTGGTGCTGGTCTATCATAAAATCAGTAACCAAAAACATCAAAGTTACAGAAAACAAAAACATCAAAGTTACAGAAAACAAAAACATCAAAACAGAAAACAAAAACATCAAAGTTACAGAAAACCAAAAACATCAAAGTTACAGAAAACAAAACATTAAAGTTACAGTAACCAAAAACATCAAAGTTACAGAAACCAAAAACATCAAAGTTACAGAAAACAAAAACATCAAAGTTACAGAAAACAAAAACATCAAAGTTACAGAAAACAAAAACATTAAAGTTACAGAAAACAAATACATCAAAGCTACAGAAACCAAACACATCAAAGTTACAGAAAACAAAAACATCAAAGTTACAGAAAACAAAAACATCAAAGTTACAGTAACCAAAAACATCAAAGTTACAGAAAACAAAAACATTAAAGTTACAGAAAACAAAAACATCAAAGTTACAGAAAACAAAAACATCAAAGTTACAGAAAACAAAAACATCAAAGTTACAGAAAACAAAAACATCAAAGGTACAATAACCAAAAACATCAAAGTTACAGTTAAAAAAACATCAAAGTTACAGAAAACAAAAACATAACGACACCAAGACAAGCTGCATTAATGAAATATAAAAAACAATTTAATTGAAAACAGTTTAGAGCTCTATGTTACTGTTGTCTACACATTTCTTGGACTTCATGTATCAACTAATGCCCTGAAACTAGCCAGTACTTTAACACAATGTACGTCAAACAATATGCCGTATTGTACACATCGTCAAACCACATACCAAATTGTAAATATTGTCAAATCACATTCCGTATCATACATAATGTCAAAACACATACCGTATTGCACATATTGTCAAACAAAATACTGTACTGTACATACACTTAAACATAGTTACAACAAGCACATTTACTGAAAAAACTAACAATATTTTGCTGTTTAATTTAGGGTTGTTATAATGAAATAGTGCAATGGCTTGTAGCGAAATAAAAACTGATAGCAAAGGGATTATCCAGTCCCGATCATCCTCTTTTCGTCATTTTAAGCCTACATAGAGGTAGTTGAAGACATGTTGATGCATACAGTTAACTTCAATCTGCGTTTATTCCACTAAAAGAATAACAAATAGGTGGTGCTCTGGAAGACGGGCATACGGCAGTGCTATGTAAGGAAATCGCCAAGAGAACCTTTTTCGTCATCAGCTTCCCACTCTCACTCGGCCTTACGGGTACTCTCACTCTGCCTTACGGGTACTCTCACTCGGCCTTACGGGTACTCTCACTCGGCCTTACGGGTCTCCAACTTCCATTTGTTACCGGAAGGTCTAACGTGGCATTGTTCGAGTCGACCTTGACCTTGATCTTGTTCATCTTTCACTTGAATCAACGAGTAACCTTCAGCATCATTGTGTGTGTATGTGTGTGTGTGTGTGTGTGTGTTTGTTTGTGTGCATGCACCTGCGTGCATTTCTGTGTATGAGTGGGGAGAGGGGAATATGGGAAAACATCCCTCAGGTTTCATCATCACATGTCTAATGATAGTTGACCAACATGGCACATGAAGCAAGTGTTTCTTCTAAGTCTTGTTTTTGATTAGTTTTTTTAATATGTTTTTTAGTATCAGTGCAATGACCTTTCAGATAAAAAGAAATAGTGATTTAACGGAGAGAGAGAAACGCCATAATAACCATATTTGAGTGTACTGTCAAAGCACATACCGTATTGTACATGTTGAAGGCATCTATCGGACTGATAATGCAGATGACTTCTGGAAGACTTGCATCTGATGGCTGGCAATGACAAAACATAATAAACTTTCAATAAGAGATGTAAATTTTAAAGGTCATACGATCAAAGCTTGTTTTACAGTGGATGCCTAGCTACATCATTCTTTAATGGAAGAGAAGTTGATTGTGTACTCATAGTAAGCTTTCAAGCCAGACATCCCATAATTGCTACAACTCATTAGAAAGAGTGCATAGTACAGCAAGGATGGAGGTGGGAATAGTCTTGTCAGTGTTCAAACAACTGTAGGCTGGCATCAATGGGAGACGAGTTCATGTTCAAGTTATTCTAAACAAAGTTCCTTCAAGGTAGTCACAGCCCATAGAGCTGGAGCTTATCCTGGTGTCTATAGCGTGAAGCGGAACAGGTGATAATAATCACCCCCTGGACAGAACGATAATTTGACGCAGGTTTTTAGTCACAAGAAGCTAGTGCTTGTACCCATTTGCACCTGGTTGAGTGGCGACAATGCATGGAAGTGTGTGTATTTCCCAGGGAACACAATGTCGGACATAGCTTTGCTAGGATTTGAACCTGGTACCTCATGATCCCAAGTCTGGCAGCCTAATCATTCAGCCACCGATGCTACATTATTGTATACAAAGGTAGGAAATTTTGATGGTGAAAGTCGCAAGCCGTATAAGTCCAATTTTGTATGTTTTGAGAAAATCACAGAAAAGATGCTGTGCTTTTTAATCTATTTTCACAGACATGCACGGTTTGCAGGTGTGAAAAACTAGACCCAATAGGGATACACGGTTTGCAGGTGTGAAAAACTAGACCCAATAGGGATACACGGTTTGCAGGTGTGAAAAACTAGACCCAATAGGGATACATGGAGTGCTCATGTGCTTATTATTCGGGTTTCTATTGGTTACAGAACCCTAACTAGACGAAACATACGGGCTTCCTTATGTTAAAAAGCACTAAAAAAAAGTGTTACTAATTTTAGACTTAGATGGTTTTGCGACTTTCACCGTCGATATGCTGTATTTCCAAATTTGAATATTTGAGGAAAATGGCTTCAAAATTTCTCAAATTCAATGTTCATGGAGATACAACATGGTTGAACTACAAAGAGTGGTAAACTGTTTTGATTTGTGGGACATGCAACAATTTGATACAAAAGGTTTGATTTTGTTTTCATCAATACACTGATTATCCAATGTTCATTCAATCTGGAGACACAACATTTTCACTCTAGAAGTGAAATAATCTTTCTAAAACAAGTTCACATGAATCTTTTCATATCAAATACTACCGTAAAACCTGAATTTGACAAGATACATGAATAAGATGTATGAAAATACTACCGTAAAACCTGAATTTGACAAGATACATGAATAAGGTGTATGAAAATACTACCATAAAACCTGAATTTCACAAGAAACATGAATAAGATGTATGAAAATACTACCATAAAACCTGAATTTGACAAGAAACATGAATAAGATGTATGAAAATACTACCATAAAACCTGAATTTGACAAGATACATAAATAAGATGTATGAAAATACTACCATAAAACCTGAATTTGACAAGATACATGAATAAGATGTATGAAAATACTACCGTAAAACCTGAATTTGACAAGATACATGAATAAGATGTATGAAAATACTACCATAAAACCTGAATTTGATTTTTTAAACATGTATAAGATGAATGGAATACCTGAATTCGTCTACAATATCCGTAGACCCTCGTACCGTCGGATGATGTCATGACAAAGGAGTAGGACTCACTGACAAGTGAAATGAACACAAGTTGAATATATTATGTCTGTCTATAACTAACTAACTAACTAACTAACTAACTAACTAACTAACTCTCTCTCTCTCTCTCTCTCTCTCTCTCTCTCTCTCTCTCTCTCTCTCTCTCTCTCTCTCTCTCTCTCTCTCTCTCTCTCTCTCTCTCTCTCTCTCTCTCTCTCTCTCCTCTCTCTCTCTCCTCTCCCCCTCCCTCTCTCTCTCTCTCTCTCTCTCTCTCTCTCTCTCTCTCTCTCTCTCTCTCTCTCTCTCTCTCTCTCTCTCTCTCTCTCTCTCTCTCTCTCTCTCTCTCTCTCTCTCTCTCTCTCTCTCTCTCTCTTCCTTTCCTCCTCCCCTCCCTCCCTCCCTCCCTCCCTCCCTCCCACCATTAATTTGTCTTGTTATAATTTTTTCTTACACATACTTAACGTATACATAACATAGTTGCCTTAAATATTTCATTAACATTTTAAGCTTGCTACAATTATTTCTTTAACGTTTTAAGCTTGCTACAATTATTTCTTTAACGTTTTAAGCTTGCTACAATTATTTTGTTCATACTTTAAGCTTGCTACAATTATTTTTTTTCATATTTTAAGCTTGCTACAATTATTTCTTTAACGTTTTAAGCTTGCTACAATTATTTCATTAACGTTTTAAGCTTGCTACAATTATTTCATCAATGTTTTAAGCTTGCTACAATTATTTCATCAAGGTTTTAAGCTTGCTACAATTATTTCTTTCATACTTTAAGCTTGTTACAATTATTTCGTCAACGTTTTAAGCTTGCTACAATTATTTCTTTCATACTTTAAGCTTGCTACAATTATTTCTTTCACACTTTAAGCTTGCTACAATTATTTCTTTAACATTTTAAGCTTGCTACAATTATTTCATTAACGTTTTAAGCTTGCTGCAATTATTTTTTCACACTTTAAGCTTGCTACAATTATTTCTTTCACACTTTAAGCTTGCTACAATTATTTCTTTAACATTTGCTTGCTACAATTATTTCGTCAACTTTTAAGTTTGCTACAATTATTTCTTTAACGTTTCACAATTTGAAACAGTTGGGGAAAATACCCTCCTATTTGCGTGCTCCTTTTGTTTCACTGCAGGGTCCATCATTTGCAGCCATCTCAGGGTGAATTAAAGCTTACCTGACAGCGGTAACAGAACCAGGTTTGAAGATGGAAGCATCGGGAAACAGAAACTGGGCACAGACAGGTTACTGGGAACCTGAGAAAAGTAGATACAGGAGTATGAGTTCATGTGTTTCGGTTTCTTTAATTGTCTATCGGTGTACAAGTCTTTGTGCATGCGTGTGTGTGTGAGTGTGAGTGTGTGTATGAGAGAGAGAGAGAGAGAGAGAGAGAGAGAGAGAGAGAGAGAGAGAGAGAGAGAGAGAGAGAGAGAGAGAGAGAGAGAGAGAGAGAGAGAGAGAGAGAGAGAGAGAGAGAGAGAGAGAGAGACAGAGACAGAGAGACAGACAGAGAGAGAGGGAGGGAGGGAGAGAGATAGAAAGAGAGAGAGAGAGAAAGAGAGAGAGAGAGAGACAATGAGAGAGTCAGACAGACAGACAGACAGATAGAGACACAGAGAGACTGAGGAATAAGCAGGGAGCATGTGTGTGTGTGTGTGTGTGTGTGTGTGTGTGTGTGTGTGTGTGTGTGTGCATGCGCGCACACTTGTGCTTTCATTGTTTTGTTTCTCTCACACTTCGATTTTCTCTTCAACAAATGTAAGCGGGAGAGTCAAAACGTTGCCACTATTTATTTTCCCACTATAGAGAAAAAGAAACAAATTGAATCAAAAATTGGTTACTTAGCATGAAATAATATGTATGATTTCACGTTGCTTTCATCTGATAGATGTATGAGTCGTGACTAGATCAAAATATCAACTTTCACAGTGAATCTTTGGTTTGGGGGGGGGGGAGAGAATAATGGGGAGGTGAGTATTGACACTCCACCTACATGTCTAACTATGCCAGGAAAGACAACAGCCGCGAATGCAGTCCAAAAAAAATTGAAGCCATTTGCTAATGGCATCAATCCTTTTGATAGAAATTCATGTGTAGAAGTGACAAAGGGCCACTTCAAAATGAAAAATTAAAACGTCTATGCTGCAAAAATAATCTTCAATGAAACCAAAATTCATTTTTCACTTCAGTTTCTTTTGCTTTATCATTCTATTGTAATGAAGATGAACACCAATATAAATGTCAAAGTATGCCAGAAGAAAAGGAAAGAAGAAGAAGAAAAAAGATCAAAAAGAACAAAAAGCAAAATACAAAACAAAAAGCAAAAAAATCTCCATTTCCTCATAGCAGCAAACAAAACCTGGCACATTTGAAAATTTGCTTAGAAAAAAGGCAAAATTCAACAATCATTGACCTGTACCCCTCTGTACGTCTGAATACAAAAATGTTAGCACAGGGCTCATAGCAATTAAAAGAAATATAAAAAATTTAGGAGTTTTTCAAAGAGATTTTTAGATCTTCTAGATCTTAGGAGTTTTTCTAGGGAATTTTATGAGCTTTTCTAGAGGACTCTAGGAATTTATCCCCGGAGATATACGACCATTTTTAGGAGATTTTAATTTTTCTATGAGATTTTAGTAATATTTCCACAAAACATTTTCTATGAGGTTTTAAGAGCTTCCTTAGAGATTTTAAGCGTTTTCTTAGAGATTTTAAGCGTTTTTCTTAGAGATTTTAAGAGTTTTCTTAGAGATTTTAAGCGTTTTCTTAGAGATTTTAAGAGTTTTCTGGGAAATGGTCTGTACGGTGTTATTGGTCTGTACGGTGTTATTGGTCTGTACGGTGTTATTGGTCTGTACGGTGTTATTGGTCTGTACGGTGTTATGAGCCCTGTGTTAGTTTGCAAACTTTTACCAGTGGTTTGTAAGCTTCTACCCAGCCATTCAACACGTTGCAATAACCATTTTGACCATACATCACTACTTCTTTGGTATATTACTATGCTAAGCTTGGAAAAGTGTGAATATTTCGATCCAAAGGTCAAACATATCCTATGTCTCATTTCATGGATCCCTTTGTGCCAGAAGAGAGTGTGTTTGTTTGTATCTGTCCCATCTATAACCAAAGTGGATACATATCTTGCGTTATGTTTCTTTTCCAAAAGTTTATTATATCGTGTGTGTCTCTTGCAAAAAATAATTTTCTGACAATCACGGAGGGAAAACACCTTCCATTTAAATAAATTAAATCTTTAAAAATAATAGAATTATTCTAATATATCTGTAAATAATAGTAATATTTTGATCATTCATAACTTGAACTATACTACTGCAGCATGCTCATCATGAAGCAAGATCAAATAAATGCACCTTTACATTGCAACAACAACAAAAATAGAACCACAAAGAAAAGGCATAAGTGTATAAAATACATTAGATATTTCATAATATAAGGTCATAAGTACATTTTTGTGTAATTCAAAACCAATTGTAACAAAGGATAAATATAAAAACTTTTCACTAAAATTTAACTTTCTTCGGGGACTGGCTAGTAAATGAGATTACATAAAGCTGACTGGAAAAGCTTTCATTTGACACAGGCATGCACATGCTATTCCGATGTTCTGTTGTAGCTGTACTTTTGTAAGTAGAAATGGGCACCTAAGGAAAACTCAGCATATGTTTCCATTTCTTTTCTTTTTTTTGGTTGCTAGTTGTTTTGATGTTGTATTCTTTTGTATGTATGGTTGTAGATTTGAGGGTGGGTGTTGTTTTTCTTTTATGTGTATGTTTGTAAATTTGAGGGTGGGGTGTTGTTTTTCTTTTTTATGTGTATGTTTGTAGATTTGAGGGTGGGGTGTTGTTTTTCTTTTATGTGTATGGTTGTAGATTTGAGGGTGGGATGTTGTATTCTTTTGTGTGTATGTTTGTAGATTTGAGGGTGGGATGTTGTTTAACTTAAAGGTCTTAGTGCCAGAGTGTGCAAGAAAAATGAGTGTGTGTTTGTCTATGTGGCGAGGCGGGGCAGATGGGGAAAGACTTTCGTCTTTCCTGTCTGTAAATGGGATATTTCTATCTTGATATTTTTTTGATGTCTTCCTCCGTTCAAAGTACGAAAAGCAGCATCTTCATAATTATACCATAGTGAATGAAACAATACAAGTCATCACTGGGACAAAAAAACCAAGATAGCTTAAAAGATGAAAATCATGTTCATGACACAAAAAAAGCACAAAATTTGCCAATGTGCTCAGCATTCAATATTCTATAAATTGCATTCAAATCATGAAACTCATGCACATTTAGAAGATAAAGCAACACAGCATCACAAACCAGACTATTCAAAAGAAAAAAAAAAATGGTGATGAGCTTGTTCAAATTCCTAAAATTGAAAACTGATGTAATTGACACATTCAATTAAAAGCTTTGTTCAAATTCCTAGAATTGAAAACCGATGTAATTGACATGTTCAATTAAAGGCTTTGTTCAAATTCCTGGAATTGAAAACGATGTAATTGACACGTTCAATTAAGGGCTTTGTTCAAATTCATGGAATTGAAAACGATGTAATTGACATGTTCAATTAAAGGCTTTGTTCAAATTCATGGAATTGAAAACGATGTAATTGACACGTTCAATTAAAGGCTTTGTTCAAATTCATGGAATTGAAAACATGGAATTGACATGAATTAAGGTTTTGACATGGAATTGAAACCAATGTAATTGAATTAAAGGTTTTGTTCAAATTCATGGAATGTAATTGACAAGTTCAATTAAAGGCTTTGTTCAAAACGATGTAACTCAATTAAAGGCTTTGTTCAAATTCATGAATTGGAATTGCTCAATTAAACATGGAATTGAAAACGATGTACTTGACACTTCAATTAAAGGTTTTGTTCAAATTCATGGAATTGAAAAACCGATGTAAAACGTTCAATTAAAGGCTTTGTAATTGACACGTTCAATTAAAGGCTTTGTTCAAATTCCTGGAATTGAAAACTGATGTAATTGACGCTCAGGCTTTGTTCAAATTCAATTAAAGGCTTTGTTCAAATTCCTGGAATTGAAAACCGATGTAATTGACACGTTCAATTAAAGGCTTTGTTCAAATTCCTGGAATTGAAAACCGATGTAATTGACACGTTCAATTAAAGGCTTTGTTCAAATTCATGGAATTGAAAACGATTGTAATTGACATCGCTCAATTAAAGATCAAATTCAAATGGAATTGAAAACGATGTAATTGACATCAAATTCATGGACAATTAAAGAATTTGTTTGTTTTGTACCAGCAGCATCCACCAACGGCCCGCACTAATGGAAGACAGTCCATTTGCTGATTTGGTAACATATAAACACACAAGGGGAAGGCGAGGAGAAAGGGGGGGGGTGCTACCATAGTTCAGAGGAAAGGTGTTTGCCTTTCAACCATGAATGAGGTTCTGAGTTTGTGTCCCGACAGTTGAACAATTTCTCAAGTTTTTGGGTAAAAAGAATTTCCTGGTCAAGGTGGGTGGATCGACGTCTAGTCCAATCAGAGACCGACAATAAAAAAGGAGGTCCAGTGTGCAGATCACAACACTCTGAGCACACTAAAGATCCTTTGGCTGTTTACAAGGCAGTCCAGGCAAAATATGTTTTAAAAATCCTACCAAAAATCAAGAGATTACCTTAGTTGTGGATGTGGGTAAAATCAAATAAAATATTTTGTTTTAATTTCCTCATCATTATTGATCCATTAGTCACAGCGTGTGACACTTTTAAGTGACATGTTAAAGCATGGGTGGGCATAAGCAAATCGACTCCATTACGAACCAAGAGTGGTACTTTCACCGTTCACAAAAAGATGGGATGTACACTTAAAACAACAAAGGTCAAAAAAGGTTAAGAAAGGTCATGAAAGATCAAGAATGAAATTGGGAGAACAGCCGGATATGAAGTTAATCAAAGTAAATCATGCTGTAAGGACAATATCAATCCCTAAGTTTAAAAAAGTATATATAGAAAACAAAATAAAATAAACAACTTTTAAATTTTTGATTTTAGGTTTAGAAGGAGCTTCAATCTTGCAGATCAACATCTAGGTAAAAGATTATACAAATTTGGTCTAAACCAATGGCCAGACAAAAATCTCTAGGCAAAAGACTGTACAAATTTTGTGCAAACAAATAGCCAAGTAAAAATCTCTAGGTAAAAGATAAGAAAAAATGTGTGTAAACTAATGGCGAGGTAAAAATCTCCAGGTAAAAAATTATAAAAGTTTTGTGTAAACCAATGGCGGTAAAAGTCTCTAGGTAAAAGATAAGAAAAATTGTGTGTAAACCAATGCCATGTAACAATCTCTAGGTAAAAGATAAGAAAAATTTTGTGTAAACCAATGGTGAGGCAAAGATCTCTAGATAAAAGATTACAAAAATTTTGAGTAAAACAATGGCCAGGTAAAAAATCTCTGGATAAAAAATCATAAAAATGTGTTAACCAATGGCCAAGTCGAAATTTCTAGGTAAAAGATAAGAAAAAAATGTGTGTAAACCAATTTCCATGTAAAAATCTCTACTAGTTAAAAAATTATACAAATTTTATAATTTTTTTTAACATAATTACTTGCTTTATCTTACGTTTTCCTTGCATTTCATTTCAATATTTAAGTATAAAAATGTATGCATATGTTTAATAAAACATTGATATATGTTATTTTTTACATTGGATGTAATCCTGTTCACCATAGTCAAGGCCAAAAAAAAAAGATATCTATAATCATTCAAAACAACGATTCATAAATGATTGGCATTTAAGGGCAAGCTTTATATGAGCAAAGGGTGAGCGCAAAGGATGAGCAAATATGATGAGTCAGATGGTCAGTGATGAGTCAGATGGTCAGTGAAGAGTCAGATGGTCAGTGATGAGTCAGATGGTCAGTATGAAAAGGAAGCAAACCCATAACCAGTTTCCCATTCAAAACTTTCCCCAAAACCTTTTTTTTCTCCAATTTTTTCTCAGAAAATTATAGAGAAAATTAAAAATTAAAAAAACAGAAAACAAAACCACACAATGCACAACGCAAGATGAACCCAATGTTAATTATTGTCTGCCATGCAATATGGGGTTAGGTAAGAATTCCTTGCTTGAGAAGGTGGGGTAGGAGACATCTTTATTTGTTTGTTGGTTTGCCTATGGGTTTGTCTGTTGGCTTGCTTGTTGGTTTCTTTGTTGGTTTTTTCTTTGTTGGTTTGTCTGTGGGCTTGTATGCTTATTGGTCTGTTCGTTGGTTTGTTTCTTTGTTGGTTTGTCTGTGGGCTTGTCTGTTGGCTGGCTGGTTGGTTTGTTTGTTGGTTGGTTTATTTGTTTGTTTAGTTGTTTATTGGTTTGTTTATTGGCTTCTTTGTTGGTTTGTCTGTGGACTTGTGTGTTGGCTTACGGGTTGGTTTCTTTGTTGGTTTGTCTGTGGACTTGTGTGTTGGCTCACAGTTTGGTTTCTTTGTTGGTTTGTCTGTGGACTTGTGTGTTGGCTCACAGTTTGGTTTCTTTGTTGGTTTGTCTGTGGACTTGTGTGTTGGCTTACAGGTTGGTTTCTTTGTTGGTTTGTCTGTGGACTTGTGTGTTGGCTTACGGGTTGGTTTCTTTGTTGGTTTGTCTGTGGACTTGTGTGTTGGCTTACGGGTTGGTTTCTTTGTTGGTTTGTCTGTGCACTTGTGTGTTGGCTTACGGGTTGGTTTCTTTGTTGGTTTGTCTGTGGACTTGTGTGTTGGCTTACGGGTTGGTTTCTTTGTTGGTTTGTCTGTGGACTTGTGTGTTGGCTTACGGGTTGGTTTCTTTGTTGGTTTGTCTGTGGACTTGTGTGTTGGCTTACGGGTTGGTTTCTTTGTTGGTTTGTCTGTGCACTTGTGTGTTGGCTTACGGGTTGGTTTCTTTGTTGGTTTGTCTGTGCACTTGTGTGTTGGCTTACGGGTTGGTTTCTTTGTTGGTTTGTCTGTGCACTTGTGTGTTGGCTTACGGGTTGGTTTCTTTGTTGGTTTGTCTGTGCACTTGTGTGTTGGCTTATGGGTTGGTTTGTCTGGTTGTTTCTTTGTACATTTGTTTTTTTCCCTTGTCCGTTGGTTTTTTCTTTTTTTTTTTGTACTTAAAAAGATCACATTGTGGAATGAAAGTGATATACCAAGTACATATATACATGTATACAAGTATTTATCATTATTATCACCCTGCAATACAGAAAAATCCCATTATATTTGATCTTCAAGTCATCATAACACCATGCAATGGATTATAAATAGCCTACCATCGGAAATTTGTAGATCTGCAATAACGTACATGAAACAAAATCTTTTTATTAGAGTCATTTGAATCGCAGTGATGAAGAGAACACAAGCAATGTGTCATTTAATTCTCAAATTGACAAATCATTTTAAAAACATTAAACGAGAAAGCAAAGAGGATGGATGCAATTATTCATCATATTACAAATTATCATAGCTACATATTACATAAAAAACATAGAACGGAAATAGATAAGAGAATCTAAATTAAAACACCAACCAAGTGCTATAGAAACCACGTAAATCTAGGTACTATAAGGAGTAATGATCTAAAACACAGGTGTAGGATGAAGGTGACCACTCAAGTGCAGCAAGTGTAGAGTTGTTGAAGTGCAAACTGAACTTGACACAGCGAAATAACGACAATAAAAGCTAAAAACCATAGCTGCCAACCTTTTCAAGATGGAAAACTGACCACACTTGCTAATTCTAACATACATAACAGCCCATAATAATTGAGAAAACGATGATAATTCAACTTAAATGCGCTCCTTTTAGGATAAATAAAAACACATTGCTGGCATTTGTTGTGAAATACGAGGCCATTTTTGTGAAGTCAGAATGGCATCTCGAGGTTTTCATAAAAATTTCTTTAAGTCTCTGCCATTAACTGATGCTTTCTTCTTTTTTTTTTTAAACATCTTCAAAAACGCATTTTTCACTTTAAACACAGACTTATGGACTACAAGCCAAGAAAAGATAACATCACATATATATTTTTCTACATACTGATTGGCAGCTATGTAACCTCACATACAATATGAAAAACAGTCAGGAACAGTGATAAAGTGAAAGGCGAGTACCTCACTCAAAGGCATGACTATTTCACCCTGGAATCCAACTTTGTAACTACGCTGCATAGTTGAATACAGAAAACCAGGGAAAATAATACAAAAGCAGATAAAACAAAATAAAATATAAAAAAAATTATATATATATACATTATGTGGTGCCTAATCAGAAATCAGTGATTGGGTGGAAAAAAGACTTTGTGTCAGTGTACCAAAGGTTGCTTTGTAGGTGTGAAAAAAAATCAAGTTAATTATTTTTTATGTTCGCCAGATATCCAAAACCAACTCCCACCCACCTTGCTATGCAAAAACATAACGTGGCGTGGTGCGGACACAGAAGTTCAATGGATAAAACCAGAATTAAAATCAGACAAATTCATGACAACTTTTTTGTTTGTTCTTTAATTTACGTGTCCTCTCACACAATAATAGATTTATGACAATCCAGTTTCTTACAAATCAGTTTCTTACTAATCAGTTTCTTACAAATCAGTTTCTTACTAATCAGTTTCTTACAAAATCAGTTTCTTACTAATCCAGTTTCTTACTAATCAGTTTCTTACAAATCAGTTTCTTACAAATCAGTTTCTTACAAATCAATTTCTTATTAATCAGTTTCTTACAAATCAGTTTTTCTAATATTTCTAATCAGTTTCTTATTAATCAGTTTCTTACAAATCAGTTTCTTAAATCAGTTTCTTACAAATCAGTATCTTACAAACCAGTTTCTTATTAATCAATTTCTTACTAAATCAGTTTCTTACAAATCAGTTTCTTACAAATCAGTTTCTTACAAATCAGTTTCTTACAAATCAGTTTCTTACAAATCAGTATCTTACAAATCAGTTTCTTACAAATCAGTTTTTCTAAATTTTGTCTATTTTAGAGTAATTCGTCTACCTTGTTTAATATAAACCTTATGATCCCGTTGACTGAGTTAAAAAAGATCACAATTTTAGCGGCATTTTCCCCAAATCCGTTTTATATAAATTACATTAACAACTTGCTTTCTGTTAGGACAAATTCTAAAAAAATAAAATCGGAAATGAGTTACACTTAGTCATACAAAAGCCTATTTTTATATACGTAAAATGTTCTTCAAAGTGCCAAAAGTATTGGACTTCTCTCCACTCTTTTCTCCCATGTGAACTTTCTTGTATAAACTCAACAATTCATATCCTTGGGAGATAATCAAGCAAAACAAATACCAATATGATGAAAAGTATTTCCCTTCTCCTTTTAACTTAAAGGCAAGAGAAGAGATTAAAAGAAAACCCAATGAAAAAATACTCACATTTTCAGGAAACTTGTGTATAATGTACGGCTCATAGCCTACAGAATCCGTGACTAGACGTAGACCTACGATTAGGCAATATTCAAATAGTTGAGGATAGATGGCGTTTAGATACTCCTTGCTTTTCTTGATGCTCATGTTCTATGGGAGCGGACGAGAGCCAATGATAAAAAATAATGTTAATTTTATAATATCTGCATTTTGGCATGAAACATAAGGTGAAGGAGAAAACAGATAATTGCATTTAAATCATTCATCTATGAAAAAAATAATGTGTCATGAAATCCAGGAATAGCAAACAATAAATATTAAATTTTTGCATCTATCCTTCTTGGCACAATGTCCTTAATTTGCTTTGGTTGTTCACATAATTTTGAGGAAAAGAAATGACAGCTGTATTATTTTTTTTTAAATATGAAAGAAAGGACATGTGTTTTGTTTTCTTTTACATGCCCAGATTATAATTTCTTCCTAATTCTGTTTTATCAGGAAGACAATGAAAGGCTACTTAAAATGGGAAGGTTTATAAAATAACACATTAGGTGGTTTTAGGTAATTGAAGTGATCTTAATACAAAGAATATGTTTGATACAATCAAGTAACTATTTCAGCTTTTCCCTTATAAAAGTTTTAGAATAGATTAAGGGTCTCAGTAATGCAAATATTTTTCACTACCCATGACCAATCTAATAATAATAATAATAATAATAATAATAATAATAGTAGTAATAATAATAATAATAATAATAATAATATGTACATTTCTATTGCACACTTATCCCTACAAGGGAAACGCTCAGGCGCATTACATATTTTAAGAAAAATATATACATGTATAACATATTATATTACACAATATGAATTTTACACATCAAGCTAAAAGAATGCAGCATAAAACTGCGTGCAATTTATGACATGAAAATCGACAAAGCAAACAGAAAGAAGAAAGTCATTTAACAATAAATACTGTCATGAATTCATATTCCACAAAACACACACACACACACACACACACACAAAATTCTTCACACACAGGATGAATACAGCCCTAATAAAATTTTGTGATTTTCATTTAAGACAGTAAGTTTTTATAAGCGAGTTAAAAAGATATGTCGATGTTTTTTCTAAAAATTGACAGTGACTTTGACCCTCTAAGATTATGTGGGAGGGCGCTCCACACAAATGGGCCATAATATGTGAAAGATTGTGTGCCAGTACTAGTTTTTATTTTCGGGACTAATAGAGTGGAAGTATCGGCAGACGATCTTAATCTCTGACCAGGTTTGTAGACATTTTTATAGACTTTAAAGATAGCTAGGTGCTCTTCCATCAAGACATTTGTAAGCTAACGTTGCAGTTTTGAATTTTATTCTTTTTTCTTCGATCGTTAACCAGTAAAGTTCTGTCAGTAGTGGGGATACATTTTCAAATTTTCGTTTTTTACAGATAAGTCTGGCTGAATTGTTTTGAATGACTTGAAGTCTTTTGATTTTTTCTTGCGGTAGGCCAAACAGGGAATTACAGTAGTCCAGTTTGGAGAATATAAGAGTTGTGACTAGTTTTGCTTTTACCAACAAACAAACAAATGATTGTTGCAATCATAAAAACATATTTCAAATCTAAGAAAGAAAAATTAATATACTTCGTGAAACATACAGTATGGTTAAAAAAAAAGAAATGAAAGTAAAATATTAGTTATATACGCATGAATATTGAACTTGAAAAGTTAAGTATTTAAAATTATGAAAACTTCTTCTACTGAGAGTGAGAGTATGGCATTTAGGTAATTGAAGTGATGTTAATACAGATATTAGGTTTGATACAATCAAGTGACTAATTCAAAACCCTGGTACTCATAGCTTTTCCCTTATAAAAGTTTACAACAGATTAAGCGTCTCAATAACGCAACTATTATTCGTCGCACTACTCATGACCAATCTACCAATAAAATTAACTTTGAATTTTTCTCATGTGGAGAAAAATTTTAATTGTTTTCACATATATAGCACATTGATCAAATTTGTGTCAAAACACTCTCTTCCACTGCTTCTTTCTAGTCTATAGCTGCAGTGTATTTATGTTACATTTTACACAATGACTTACGGACATTGAACTAGGATTCTAGATATTGGATCCAATAATGTGTGTGCAAAGTTACCATCAAATCTATTCAAAACTAACAAAGCCTTTATCAATCGAGGTTGACCACATTTCATAATGAAAACCCAGGATGGTGGCGTTTCCATGGCAACAATATGAGAAAGAACTTTTGTCCTATTTTTCCAATTAATTTAGACATGTTGAATCAATGGTAATGGTTCAAATTGTCTATTCTAAGGACTATAAAAAATTATGTTCAGGACCCGCACCCCCTTTAAGTCCTATCCAAGACACAAATTTAGGAAAACAATTGTAAAACGTATATTCAGATTGCATTGGTGTAGTTCTGAAAAGAAGCTCTTGACTAACAAATGGCATTTACGCAGAGTTGTTTCATCATGGATGACAACTACATCTTTGACTTCAAGATGTTAGAATTGTTAAAAACATGTTTGCTCTCAATCATGCCACAACAACAAATAAGGCGGTTGAAACAAATCATTAAATAGTTGTGGGTAAATCTAAAATTGAAAAGTTGATAAATGAATACATGAGGCAACAGAACAGCCATTCAATCAATAATTACAGGCAATAGAACAACCATTCAATCAATAATTACAGGCAATAGAACAACCATTCAATCAATAATTACAGGCAATAGAACAGCCATTCAATCAATAATTACAGGCAACAGAACAGCCATTCAATCAATAACTACAGGCAATAGAACAGCCATTCAATGAAAAAATTACAAACAATAGAACAGCCATTCAATCAATAATTACAGGCAATAGAACAGCCATTCAATCAATATGGATTGGGTTTTTTGTTTGTCATATGTGGCAATCTCAGAGTGAATTGAGAGGTGAGCATGATGAGACACAGACATAAAAGAGGGGGAAAGGAAAGAAGTAAGACCTACCATTAGCACCAACAAAACGCCCACACAGATATGGAACAACAGTGGAACAAGAGGAGGATAACACAGAAGGAAAATAGAGGGCAATATAAAATGTTTAACACTTCAGGAGAAGAAGGAACCTAAAAAGGTGTAAATATTTACAACCAATGGAAGAAAAGAACGAATAGACAAAGGTGTAAATGTATACAACCAATGGAAGAAAAGAACGAATAGACAAAGGTGTAAATGTATACAACCAATGGAAGAAAAGAACGAATAGACAAAGGTGTAAATGTATACAACCAATGGAAGAAAAGAACGAATAGACAATGGTGTAAATGTATACAACCAATGGAAGAAAAGAACGAATAGACAATGGGAAAAACTGCAAAGAAAAAAGAAAAAAAGACAAGAAAAATGAAAAACACGATGCCAGCAACAGAGCTTGCAATTAATTTCTGTCCACTAATGGTAAGCGGATCAGAATGAGTGCCTAGTCCTATCGGAGACAGATGATAATCTAGGAGGTCCCATGCTGTGGTTGAAAGTCGAAAAGGGCCGGCTATTCCGACCCTGGCAAACCTGAAATCCTACCAAAAAAAAAACTATATAGAAATACCTCTACAATCTCTTGTCGCTCTGACTTATTGACCAGTTCATTACTCTGAATAAATGTAGAAGAGGCAAAGGTCAGAGGGGAAGGAAGTGTGGCTGGGCTGTCATACTTTCCTAATTCCTCAGGATAAAATAAGCCCAGGCGTAGCAGTGACAGCGATATTGACATAAAAGGCCATACTGAATTTCTGAATTTCCTCTCAAAATATATCCGAAAAGTCGCCATCTTTATCGGTAATGATAAACTTCAGGTAAAAAATGTGGAAAAATAATAATGTTTGATTGATTGATTAATATGATTATTGGAGTGTAAAACTGTCAGTGGTAGACATTGTTCAACATGGTTACATGCTGAGTTTTAGATGTACAAAAAGTAAGAGGAATATATTATCCAATTCAAAGAGTTACCATGTAAGAGCCGTTTGAGCTCAAACCCAAAAGGGTGCACTGAAAGAGACGAAAGCAAGGAAGATAATCAATAGGGGAAGGGGTGGGGAAACAGCAACCTACTGATACGGCAAATGTCAGTTAGATTTAAATATTGTTTTGTTGAGTAAATACCATACTGCCACATCTAAAATTTGCAAGGGAAATGAGTCAAGTTTTTATATGTCGGGTGGGTGAAGAAAAAAAAGTTCTGAACTCAAGTGGCTTACATCTTTCTTGTTATAATTTAGATCGCAATGTAATTTCGTATGTGACGATTTCAAACTATGATGTGTTTGAATGGAAAAGTTCATAAAAATGGTACGTGGAATTACACTGGCCCAATAAAATATCACACACGTTTACCCATTCGATGCACACCTGGTAGGTTGGCATGATTCTCAAACATAGCTATGTCGTATTTGTTGAGTTACAAACATTCAAAATTCGAAACATTTCCTCTCTCTCACCCGATATGTAATATATGCAGGCATTTTAAGACAAGCAGACAAGTGTTGTTGTTGCTGACGTTGTTATTATTATTGTTGTTGTTGTTGTTCCTATTGTTCCAGTTGCTTTCGGTATAAGCTTTTCAATTTTGTGAAGTGCAAAGCAATTTGTAAGTCCTCTCTAGCCGAGCTGAACCCGTAAAAATGGTGTTTTTGTGCAAATGGATTGGCAGCAATGGATGGAGCAGCTGTACGTCCTTCTAGATTCTAATGGCCCATCAGAATACCCATTGCTTCATAACTTACTCGCTTACACAGCTTTTGCCATCGGCTCGTTTTGTCGTCAGACTTAGCAGCCTAGGCAGCCTTCCTGATTTCTATGCAGAAGATCTGCCAGTCGCGCCACATTGTAGCAATGTCTCTGATTTTCTGGAGGTCCACGTAGGATGCCAGCAGGAGATCGTTGTTTGGCATTCGTTTGAGGTTGTTGTTCGGTGTTATTGGCAATGTGGTGACTGGTCATCCTTTGTATTTTGATTCAAGATCAGTGAAATAAAAGGTCACGGCTTTGGTTGCTGGGATTTCTGAATTTCATCTCAAAATATGTTTGAAAAGTCGCCATCTTGTTTCAAGTATTTGGAGGTAGATTGGGATTTAGTAACATCTTTTTATAATGCCTTGTTGGAAATTTCGATTTGTATCTTATTCCTAAAATGACTTTTAGCTGTTTCATAAGAAGAAAAAGGGGATTTTACCTGAAAAACGTGAAGAACAATTTTCAACCTGTCAGGGAACGCACCCATGACCTTTTAGTTGTGAAGTAGACACCTTACCTCTGGACCACTTTGTCCCCTTATTGGGAGTGGAAAGAGAGTTGATTGCACTGCATTTGAACTCTAAGGTACGAGACAAGGCCTCACTCACCGTTTTCTTACGTGTCGAGGAGCAATATTCTATTCTGCGCTTCATTTCTGCCTGATCCACCGCAGTTTCTCTGGCTTCTGTAAAAGTAAACCAAAAGTTTTTGTTTGTTTGATTGAAATATCATATGTGATGGTCTCAAGATGAATAAAGAAGAAGCAGCAAGAATAAAGAAAAGTTAAATAGTGAAAGGAAAGAAGTAGGACCTACCAGTAGCCCCCACCAATCGCTCACAGAAAAACAAACGTGCATGTATGTATGTAAACGCACATACGTACAATAAGGTGTGTGTGTGTATAAATATATGTGTGTCGATAGAGATAAATAGACCTACAGATAAATAGACGGATTGACAAATAGCTTAGTAGGTATCTATCAATGTAAATATTTTGTATCGCAATAGTCTAACAGACACTTCAGTCTGAAATCTTGAATCAAATATGCTTACCAATCTGAGCACACACACAAAAAAGAAAAAAAAGAAAAAAAGACAACACATGCCACTGAAATATAAGATGCAATAACAGGAAATTCTTTTTCTAAAGGAAACATTAGAGATCACTCTTCAGTAACAGTAACGGCATTGCATGAGTAAATGTATGTATGTTATACAGTCAAACTCGCTTGAAATCCAAATCATGGATTAACCGGGAATTTGCATTGCCCGAAAATGCCTTATTTCGATCTAATTGCAGGTTAAATAATGTCATTTGAGTGCTTTTACTGCCTTCTGCATTGTCTTATATAAGTGTACAGGCTTGGGACCAACAACCCTTACGTGTACAGACTTGGGATAAACAACCCTTACGTGTACAGACTTAGGACCAATGACCCTTACGTGTACAGACTTAGGACCAACGACCCTTACGTGTACAGACTTAGGACCAACGACCCTTACGTGTAAAGACTTAGGACCAACGACCCTTATGTGTACAGACTTAGGACCAACGACCCTTACGTGTACAGACTTAGGACCAACGACCCTTACGTGTACAGGCTTGGGACCAACGACCCTTACGTGTACAGACTTGGGACCAACAACCCTTACGTGTACAGGCTTGGGACCAACGACCCTTACGTGTACAGACTTGGGAAGAACGACCCTTACGTGTACAGACTTGGGACCAACAACCCTTACGTGTACAGACTTGGGACCAACAACCCTTACGTGTACAGACTTGGGACCAACAACCATTACGTGTACAGACTTGGGACCAACAACCATTACGTGTACAGGCTTGGGACCACCGACCCTTACGTGTACAGACTTGGGACCAACGACCCTTACGTGTACAGACTTGGGACCAACGACCCTTACGTGTACAGACTTGGGACCAACGACGCTTACGTGTACAGACTTGGGACCAACGACCCTTATGTGTACAGGCTTGGGAAGAACAAACCTTACGTTTACAGGCTTGGGACCAACGACCCTACGTGTACAGGCTTGGGACCAACAACCCTTACGTGTACAGACTTGGGACCAACAACCCTTACGTGTACAGACTTGGGACCAACAACCCTTACGTGTACAGACTTGGGACCAACGACCCTTATGTGTACAGGTTTGAGACCAACGACCCTTATGTGTACAGACTTGGGACCAACGACCCTTATGTGTACAGGTTTGAGACCAACGACCCTTATGTGTACAGGTTTGAGACCAACGACCCTTATGTGTACAGACTTGGGACCAACGACCCTTAGAATGGTTGATAGGTCAAAATCTTTTCGCTTGTGTGAAGCCAAGTCGTTTACTGATGAATATATGATTTAGCCCCCAATTTATCCTAATCGATCAGACGGAAGCAATGAAATGCATGGAATGACCGTTCCATTGGTGTCATTTCCTTTGATATCTGTCAACATAGCTCAAAGCACATTCTTCTTTAATGTCTGTTCCATCTTGGTTTCACCCGCCAAGTCACTACCAGTGCTTCATTACAATAGACTTAGGGGTCCAGCTTACACCAACCAAAAGTGCCTAGCGTGTGAATGATGTTACGTGTATAGCATTATTGTGTTGACTGCTGTGGTATCTATCCATTTACCGCAATGGAAGTTCAGGGACCTTTGTGAGTCCTCTCTCACTTGTTGTGACGTTTATGGAAGTTCAGGGACCTTTGTGAGTCCTCTCTCACTTGTTGTGACGTTTATGGAAGTTCAGGGACCTTTGTGAGTCCTCTCACTTGTTGTGACGTTTATGGAAATTCAGGGACCTTTGTGAGTCCTCTCTCACTTGTTGTGACGTTTATGGAAGTTCAGGGACCTTTGTGAGTCCTCTCTCACTTGTTGTGACGTTTATGGAAGTTCAGGAACCTTTGTGAGTCCTCTCTCACTTGTTGTGACGTTTATGGAAATTCAGGGACCTTTGTGAGTCCTCTCTCACTGTTGTGACGTTTCCTTTTACTTATGACGGCATTTGATTCAATTAAACCATTGATTTTTTTCCCCATGGACCAAATAAAAATGGAGTAAGCAGGTTGAGATTTGATATTAATTTGGAACTAGCGGGACTTTGGTATAAATAACCGAATTTGGAATAAGCGAGTCCGACTGTACTAGGTCCTGGTGAACATCTCTCTCAAAAATATCATGTTACACCCCCACCCCCCCCCGCCCCGCCCACCACCCCTTTCCGCCCGCAAACATCCCCAACCATAACACCAATACCTGAGTAGATGACTGACAATGGAGGACATGATAACAAGTAATTTAATTTACAAAATTGCTAATTAATTTATAAAAAAATTAAAAACTGTGGTTAGGACAAGAAAACATTGAGCTTGCAATATTACATGTAAACTTTGGTTTGCGAGATGCAACTTGCCCCACAAACAATAGTGATTAAAGGTTCAACTAAAACAGGAAAGGAAACTTCAGAAAAATATGTATTAACACAACTGACATATACATGTATAAAGAACAAACTCTGACCTTCAGCTTCCTCCTCATCCATTGCCTGATTGCTTCCCCTTATAACTATGTCAAGGTCAGCATATACTTGATTTATCTTCTGCTTGACCTGAAAAGGAGAACAAGATACTGAAGACTTTAAAAACAGAACTAAATACATCACTTGAAATGAAAATTAGATTAACATTTTTGGGTTAAATTTAAATATACGCGCCGACAGTAATACTCAAGAATTGAGTTGGTCAGTTATTATGAAGAGAAAGAAGAAGAAGAAGAAGAAGAAGAAGAAGAAGAAGAAGAAGAAGAAGAAGAAGAAGAAGAAGAAGAAGAAGAAGAAGAAGAAGAAGAAGAAGAAGAAGAAAAGGAAGAAGAAGAAGGAGGAGGAGGAGGAGGAGGAGGAGGAGGAGGAGGAGGAGGAGGAGGAGGAGGAAAAGGAGAAGAAGAAGAAGAAGAAGAAGAAGAAGAAGAAGAAGAAGAAGAAGAAGAAGAAGAAGAAGAAGAAGAAGAAGAAGAAGAAGAAGAAGAAGAAGAAGAAGAAGAAGAAGAAGAAGAAGAAGAAGAAGAAGAAGAAGAAGAAGAAAAAGAAGAAAAAGAAGAAGAAGAAGAAGTAGAAGGAGGAAGAGGAGAAGAAGAAGGAGAAGGAGCAAGAGGAAAAGGAGGAGAAGGAGAAGGAGGAGGAGAAGGAGAAGAAGAAAAAGAAGAAGAAGAAGAAGAAGAAGAAGAAGAAGAAGAAGAATGATGTCCTGGGTTTGAAGAAGAAGAAGAAGAAAAAGAAGAAGAAGAAGACCAAAGTGCAAAGAAGAAGAAGAAGAAAAAGAAGAAGAGTGTAAGGAAGCCAAAACAAACCAAAAACTAGCTTCATACACAAGGTAAATGTAATTTAGATAAAAGAAAACCTGATCGACCAAAAACAACACGTGTGGCGTGAGTGGCTAGTGGTAAAGTTGTCCAGTACAACTTGGGATCATGATGTCCTGGGTTTGAACCGTAGCAATGCTAGGTTTGATGTTGTGTTTCTTGGGAAAAACATTTACCAGTCTATTTCTGCCACTTGACCAACAGGTGCAAATGTCTAGCACCAGCAACAACTTGGCAGTAAACTAACCTACAGCAGTCTAGCCTTGTGTCCAGTACAACTTGGCAGTAAATAACGTGCAGCAGTCTAGCCTTGTGTCCAGTACAACTTGGCAGTAAACTAAGTACAGCAGTCTAGCCTTGTGTCCAGTACAACTTGGCAGTAAACTAACATGCAGTAGTCAGCCTTGTGTCCAGTACAACTTGGCAGTAAACCTACAGCAGTCTAGCCTTGTGTCCAGTACAACTTGGCAGTAAACTAACGCACAGTAGTCTAGCCTTGTGTCCAGTACAACTTGGCAGTAAACTAACGTACAGCAGTCTAGCCTTGTGTCCAGTACAACTTGGCAGTAAACTAACGTACAACAGTCTAGCCTTGTGTCCAGTACAACTTGGCAGTAAACTAACGTACAGCAGTCTAGCCTTGTGTCCAGTACAACTTGGCAGTAAACTGAAGTGCAGCAGTGTAGCCTTGTGTCCAGTACAATTTGGCAGTAAAATAACGTGCAGCAGTCTAGCCTTGTGTCCAGTACAACTTGGCAGTAAACTAAAGTGCAGTAGTCTAGCCTTGTGTCCAGTACAACTTGCAGTAAACCAACGTACAGCAGTCTAGCCTTGTGTCCAGTACAACTGGCAGTAAACTAACGTACAGCAGCCTAGCCTTGTGTCCAGTGTGGCAGTAAACTAAACAGTCTAGCCTTGTGTCCAGTACAAGCAGTGCAGCAGCCTAGCCTTGTGTCCAGTACAACTTGGCAGTAAAATAACGTGCAGCAGTCTAGCCTTGTGTGTCCAGTAAACTGAAGTGCAGCAGTGGCAGTACAACTTGGCAGTAAAATAACGTACAGCAGTCTAGCCTTGTGTCCAGTACAACTTGGCAGTAAAATAAGTGCAGCAGTCTAGCCTTGTGTCCAGTACAATTTGGCAGTAAAATAACGTGCAGCAGTCTAGCCTTGTGTCCAGTACAACTTGGCAGTAAAATAACGTGCAACAGTGTAGCCTTGTGTCCAGTACAACTTGGCAGTAAAATAACGTGCAGTAGTCTAGCCTTGTGTCCAGTACAACTTGGCAGTAAAATAATGTGCAACAGTCTAGCCTTGTGTCCAGGAGGTGATCATTGTCACCTGTTCCGCCGCACTATAAGATCGGAATAAGCTCTGGCTTGATGGGCCATATAAGGACTTGAAGGAACTTTTTTTATTTCTATACGTTTATCCTAAACAACAGGGTGCGGATGAGTGGAAACATGTATGACAGAGACAGAACACACCTGGCCTTACAGAAGATGATGGAAGACATAAAGACATGTAAGTGGGAAGACTTTGTCCTTGTCCTAAATCTCAATTTCAGTGTAAGCAAAATGGCTAGTCTGGTCATAAAGTAAAAGGCAATGTACAAAAACAAATAATCTATTATTCAATATATCTTGTCACCAAAGAAAGATTAAAGAATATCTTAGTTACCATCAGCATCTTCTTTTTGTTGACTTTTTCCAAGCTCTGGTCTCGCATGTCCGTGTTGGCACCAAATCCTGGACTTGCATCTTGTAAGAACGGGGAGACCGGAACGGGACTGGCGGCAAAACCATCGATTCTTGTCAGGAATTTGTGTGGGGATTCCCAACCTAAAAGAAAACACAAAGGAATTTGTTTTTAAAACGTAGAATTATGAGAAAAACAAACAAAGCAGTACAGGTTCATCGTTCTATGGGACAAGGATGTTCACCCAGTAACATAACGTCAGATTTCGTTTTTTTCCCAGAAATAATGGGGAAAGACCCAGAGAGTGAGTTGTCCGTTCACACTCAGGGTTCCAGTTTATAGTTTTGTTTCTACTGTTAACAGCTACAGGCTGATATCTATACTCATGAGTTTAATGAGAGCCATTGGCACTGTGTACAAAAGGCGTGTATGTGTGTACAAACACAACCCCATGGGAAACTTTACCAGGACATCGTTAGCTGAATAAATTCTTTGCGGCCTTGGATGTCCCGAGTTGGCTTTGTTCCTCATTTCAATCATGATGTCCACTGCTACAGCAGACTGTTACACGCAGAGTTTTGGACACCAGGCACAAAGAGTAGATGGTCTCTTCTGCCTACAGACTGTCGCAGGCATTTAACAAACAAGCACAAATCACAAAACAAAACAAGCACAAATCACAAATCACAAATCACAAATCACAAATAAGCACAAATCACAAATCACAAAGATGGTGTCTATGCATATAACATAAATCTTAGTGTGTATCCTCCCGACACATAATTGGTCCATCGATCTCTTTTCTCCTACCAAGTAATAAAATATAGCACACACGCACAGATAAAACAGATAGTCTGGGTTTGATACAGCTACACACAAACAGAGACCATATGTGTGTGCGTGTGTGTGTGTGTGTGAGAGAGAGTGTGTGGGGGAGAGAGAGAGTGTGTGTGGGGGAGAGAGAGAGAGAGAGAGGAGAGACAGATAGAGAGAAGGCGGAAGAGAGAGAGAGAGAGAGGAGAGACAGAGAGAGAGAGAGAGAGAGAGAGAGAGAGAGAGAGAGAGAGAGAGAGAGGAGAGAGAGAGGAGAGAGAGAGAGAGAAAGGGAGAGAGGAAGAGAGAGAGAGAGAGAGAGAGAGAGAGAGAGAGAGAGAGAGAGAGAGAGAGAGAGAGAGAGAGCAGAGTATGAGAGTAGGTATGAGAGAGTGTCCATGTGTATGTGTAGGTATGATTGTGTCAAATGGTGACGGTGATTGCCAAAAATAATTAATCATTTCTACATAAGTAACCCTATCACCGAGCGTGAAATAATCTGCAAGAATGGCTGTCACCTGAAGATAGTGATCATTGACGGGGAAACCATGTCTATATTAGTGTAAAGTGTGTCTTTCAATGGAAAGTAGAACGGCCTGAAAGAATGATTGCCGCATAAATAAATGATAATATAGGGGAAATATATATATATATATATATATAATATATATATATATATATATATATATATATATATATATATATATATATATATATATATATCGATATATATTAAAGGGAAATGATATATATATATATATATATATCGATATCCTTAAAGGAAATGAGAGTAGGGTAAAAAGACTAGCCTCACGGTCATCATCATGAATGTACCAAGGTAGCAAAAACAGAAGGAAATAATTACTATGTTGTGTGTGTGTGTGTGTGTGTGTGTGTGTGTGAGTCAAATCAAGACATGAAATAAATATTGAAGGTTCACAGGAACAAATGCAATACAAACACAAAGGAATGAGGGGATTGGGTGGGGGGGGGATCTTTGGACATCAGACACCTACAATTTGTTTTCTCCATTTTATCATTAGTCGTTGCCTCCCCTTGCTTCACAGTTTGTGTCTACGTTGTGTGTGCATGACATGCAGCTAAATGAGGCAACTCTAAACCTATACGTACTGTGACTTTAAACAGCACATGGGACCTCCCTTTCATCGTCCGTCTCCGATGGGATTAGGTGTCGATCCACCTATCTGGACCAGAGGGTGGTTTGTCCTCGAAACAAGATATTCAGACAATTTTTTCAAACTGTTAGGCACGAAGTCACCTGGTCTCGAAACAAGATATTCAGACAATTTTTTTCAAACTGTTAGGCACGAAGTCACCTGGTCTCGAAACAAGATATTCAGACAATTTTTTCAAACTGTTAGGCACGAAGTCACCTGGTCTCGAAACAACCCAGTCCCCCCCCCCACCCCAAAAAAAAAGTTTAGTTATATGTGTAGTGAGAACAATATAAATCTGAGCAAACGCAGTGTGAATACATCTTCCATTCATAAATTGGCTCTACCATGAAATCAAAATACGGCAGATTCATTCACCGACCCCTTCTGGTAAGGGGCCTCGGTAATCCAGAGACAAGGTGTCGGCCTCTCAACTAAATCGTAATGGGTTCGAGCATCGCCAACAGTTGAACAAATTTCTCGAGTTTCTTCGAGCAACTCCCCCCCCCCCCCCCCCCCGTCCAGGCAGGTAGGTCGACACCTAGTCGCATCGGAGGTCCCGTATGCAGATGATAAACTCTGTGGGCGTTTAAGTTCCCTTGGCTGTTTACAGGGCAGTTCGGGCAAAATTATCAAATCCTACGAGAAAACCCGAGATAACGTTAGTTGTAGATGTGGGTAAATCAAATCAAAATCTGCCCAGGTTAGAACATAGAGTGACACAAATATATATATATTTAAATCACCGGCACTTTGTCTCTGGACTATCGAGGCCCCCTACCAAAAAGGCGGTGCATGAACTAGCCGTATTTTGATTTCATGGTAAAGCCAATTTATGAATGGAAGATGTATATGATTTATGTGTAAGCTGTGCTTGTGTCTGTTTGTGTGCAGGTATCGTTGTGTGTCTGTGTGTGTGTGTGTGTTGTTGTTGTTGTTGTTTTGTGACTGTGTGTGTATGCTACATGAAATAATTTCATGAATTGACATTTGACCAAATAAGTGAAAGATCAAAGATGCAGGCTGACCGAATGTAAATCATCTATCCCCTAGAAGGCCATTTCATTAAAAAATCCTCAACTTCCAGGGAGCATACAGATACAGCACTGACACGATTTTTCCTCTAAGTACAGTAAGTAAAGTAAAGTTCCTTCAAGGCCCCTAAGGCCAATAAAGCCGGAGCGTATCCCGGTTTCTATAGGTGACGCGGAACAGGTGACAATAATCACCTCCTGGAAAGGACGCTAATCTGACGCAGGTTTGTACTCCCAAGCTAGTGATTAGACTCATTTTCCCCTGGGTAGGGTGGGGGAAATGCGTGTTAAG
>JAXRKP010000833.1:100000-112500 GCA_037039925.1 Doris montereyensis
TTACCATAAAGACATAGTTATAAAGACAATTCTTGTTTTTACCGTAAAAACATAGCTATAAAAGACAATTTTTGTTCTTACCATAAAGACATAGCTATAAAAGACAATTCTTGTTCTTACCATAATAGCTATAAAAGACAATTCTTGTTTTTACCACAAAGACATAGCTATAAAAGACAATTCTTGTTCTTACCACAAAGACATAGCTATAAGTATAAAAGACAATTCTTGTTTTTACCATAAAGACATAGCTATTAAAAGACAATTCTTGTTCTTACCATAAAGACATAGCTATTAAAAGACAATTCTTGTTCTTACCATAAAGACATAGCTATAAAGACAATTCTTGTTTTTACCATAAAGACATAGCTATAAAAGATCCTTCTTGTTCTTACCATTAGCTATAACAGATCCTTGTTCTTACCACAAAGACATAAAAGACTGTTCTTACCATAAAGACATAAAAAGACAATTCTTGTTCTTACCATAAAGACATAGCTATAAAAATAAAAGACAATTCTTGTTTTTACCATAAAGACATAGGTATAAAAGACAATTCTTGTTTTTACCATAAAAACATAGCTATAAAAGACAATTTTTGTTCTTACCATAAAGACATAGCTATAAAAGACAATTCTTGTTCTTACCATAAAGACATAGCTATAAAAGACAATTCTTGTTTTTACCACAAAGACATAGCTATAAAAGACAATTCTTGTTCTTACCACAAAGACATAGCTATAAGTATAAAAGACAATTCTTGTTCTTACCATAAAGACATAGCTATAAAAGACAATTCTTGTTCTTAACACAAATCTATCAAATGAACACCACTGCCCCCACCAGCGTCATTATCATCACCGCTCTATTGAAATGCTGGCCGTGGTGGTTGCAACGATTACGGAGTAGCATGTTGTATGTATTAGAAAAATGTTAATATTTTGTGTATATTTTAATAACATAGGTTATGCGTATATTAATCACGTAGTGCTTAAATGTGTGTATGTTGTTTATGCGTGAAGAAAATAAATTGACAGTAAAATCATGTTGTATTTTCTATTTCCTATTCTATTGAAGGTATTGCAACACCAAAACAACGTGCCATTTTTTGGACGATAAAGTTGTATGTCTTACAATGTACACTTCGAGGAAGAGGCAAAAGATGACGACAGCAGTATAAGGTGAAGAAGCAGCAACAACTTCAACACATCACAGTGCATAAATCCAATCATTTCACATGAGGCTAGGGTGTGTGCTCCAGAATGGCAAAGCCATTCACACCAACGACCAATAAACTAAAAAAAAAAAAAGTTGTACTCACGGAGTCATCAGTCATAGGTGGAAGTTGCAGTAGAAATAAAGATGGATTTATAATCCGTATCCTCACACAACATCGCTCACACCCCCCACCAGGCCATTTATTTCAAAATCATTCTCAATTCCTTTGTGACAAAGTCAGAACACTACCGCAATAGGGATGTAGACGGAAAGTAAGTTAAGATGAACAAAAAACGTTTAAAGGGCAGATTGTTGGTATATGCAAAGCAATGCGATGCAGTGAGTTTACCTTCCTGTTCATTAGCGTAGGGCGTTGTGCGGTAGGGAATCTCTGGGTTACAAAACGACGTTTATTGGTTGAGAGGCAGAAACGATTCAAATCTACGTGTTTAACTGCTACACGATGTGCTTTTAAACGTTTATTGACACAATTTAGAACTTTTGCAAACTTCGTGACTAGACATTACGCACATTCGTGTGTGTGTGTGTATGTGTGTGTGTGTGCGTGTGTGTCTTTTCTCTCTCTGCTTCGGTCTGTCTGTCTGCCTGTCTGTCTCTGTTTGTTGGTCTGTCTGTCTGCACGTCTGTCTCTCTCTTTCTTTCTCTCTATTTTGTCTAAGAAACAAAGAACAGTTTGTCATGTTATTAATTAGTGTTAACTGTTGTCATGCGACTTTTTTACTGCCTGCCTGACTTCAACATCAACCTTCCTGACAGCAGTATATACACGACATGCCTGGCCTACAGACAGCTTAGTTGGTAGTCAATGAAACACTTCCGCCCACCACCATATGCGATGATATACAACGATTAACGGAATAGGCAAAGAAGAATCAGGGAGTACAACAATAACACTTTTTAATACTTTTGTTTGTTTTTGTCTTGTTTTGTTTTTGGTTTTTTTTTTTTTTTTTTTTGTTTTTTTTTGTGTGTTTTTTTTTGGGGGGTTGTTTATTTGTTTGGAACTTGCCCCGTCCACTAAGTGTGGAGGTCTCAAAAGTGTGAATTAAGATGAAACAGTTTATTTTTTGAAATTGCCCCGTCCACCGAGTGTGGAAGTCTCAAAAGTGTGAATTAAGATAAAACAGCAAGGTGAACAACGCACAAGAGTGTAAAAGACGAGTTTGCGAATCTACCGTATCGCCCATCAAAATAACAAATGGCAGTGAACTTATGTGGAATACAGTAATAAATAAGCTGATGGTTATTTGAGCCTTGTGGCCAATTTCTAATACACCCCATTATCTACTCGGGTCTTGTGGCCTATAAACTCTCTATCTACTCGGGTCTTGTGGCCTATAAACTCTCTATCCATTCGGGTCTTGTGGCCTATAAACTCTCTATCTATTCGGGTCTGGTGGCCTATAAACTCTCTATCCATTCGGGTCTTGTGGCCTATAAACTCTCTATCTATTCGGGTCTTGTGGCCTATAAACTCTCTATCTATTCGGGTCTTGTGGCCTATAAACTCTCTATCTATTCGGGTCTTGTGGCCTATAAACTCTCTATCCATTCGGGTCTTGTGGCCTATAAACCATCTATCTACTCGGATCTTGTGGCCTATAAACTCTCTATCCATTCGGTTCTTGTGGCCTATAAACTCTCTATCTATTCGGGTCTTGTGGCCTATAAACTCTCTATCTATTCGGGTCTTCTGGCCTATAAACTCTCTATCTATTCGGGTCTTGTGGCCTATAAACTCTCTATCTATTCGGGTCTTGTGGCCAATAAACACCCTATCTATTCGGGTCTTGTGGCCTATAAACTCTCTATCTATTCGGTTCTTGTGGCCTATAAACTCTCTATCTATTCGGGTCTTGTGGCCTATAAACACCCTATCTATTCGGGTCTTGTGGCCTATAAACTCTCTATCCATTCGGGTCTTGTGGCCTATAAACCACCCTATCTATTCGGGTCTTGTGGCTTATAAACCATCTATCTATTCGGGTCTTGTGCCCTATAAAATCTTTATCTATTCGGGTCTTGTGGCCTATAAACCATCTATCTATTCGGGTCTTGTGGCCTAGAAACTCTCTATCTATTCGGCTCTCGTGGCCTATAAACTCTCTATCTATTCGGGTCTTGTGGCCTATAAACCATCTATCTACTCGGGTCTTGTGGCCTTTAAACTCCCTATCTATTCGGGTATTGTGGTCTATAAACCATCTATCTATTCGGGTCTTGTGGCCTATAAACTCTCTATCTATTCGGGTCTTGTGACCTATAAACTCTCTATCCATTCGGGTCTTCTGGCCCATACACCATCTATCTATTCGGGTCTTGTGGCCTATAAACTCTCTATCTATTCGGGTCTTGTGGCCTATAAACTCTCTATCTGTTCGGGTCTTGTGGCCTATAAACTTTCTATCTTTTTTCGGGTCTTGTGGCCTACAAACTCTCTATCCATTCGGGTCTCGTGGCTTATAAACTCTCTATCCATTCGGGTCTTGTGGCCTATAAACATCCTATCTATTCGGGTCTTGTGGCCTATAAATCAGCTATCTATTCGGGTCTTGTGGCCTATAAACCATCTATCTATTCGGGTCTTGTGGCCTATAAACCATCTATCTATTCGGGTCTTGTGGCCTATAAACCATCTATCTATTCGGGTCTTGTGGCCTATAAACCATCTATCTATTCGTATCTTGTGGCCTATAAACCATCTATCTATTTGGGCCTTGTGGCCTATAAACCATCTACCTATTCGGGTCTTGTGGCCTGTAAACTCTCTATCTATTCGGGTCTTGTGGTCTATAAACCATCTATCTATTCGGGTCTTGTGGCCTATAAACCATCTATTTATTCGGGTCTTGTGGCCTATAAACCATCTATCTATTCGGGTCTTGTGGCCTATAAACCCTCTATCTATTCGGGTCTTGTGGTCTATAAACTCTCTATCCATTCGGGTCTTGTGGCCGATAAACCCTCTATCTATTCGGGTCTTGTGGCCTATAAACCATCTATCTATTCGGGTCTTGTGACCTATAAACCCTCTATCTATTCGGGTCTTGTGGCCTATAAACCCTCTATCTATTCGGGTCTTGTGGCCTATAAACCATCTATCTATTCGGGTCTTGTGGCCTATAAACTCTCTATCTATTCGTGTCTTGTGGCCTATAAACCATCTATCTATTCGGGTCTTGTGGCCTATAAACTCTCTATCTATTCGGGTCTTCTGGCCTATAAACCATCTATATCTATTCGGGTCTTCTGGCCCATACACCATCTATCTATTCGGGTCTTGTGGCCTATAAACCATCTATCCATTCGGGTCTTGTGGCCTATAAACCATCTATCTATTCGGGTCTTGTGGCCTATAAACCATCTATCTATTCGGGTCTTGTGACCTATAAACCATCTATCCATTCAGGTCTTGTGGCCTATAAACCATCTATCTATTCGGGTCTTGTGGCCTATAAACCATCTATCTATTCGGGTCTTGTGGCCTATAAATCATCTATCTATTCGGGTCTTGTGGCCTATAAACCATCTATCTATTCGGGTCTTGTGGCCTATAAACCATCTATCTATTCGGGTCTTGTGGCCTATAAACCATCTATCTATTCGGGTCTTGTGGCCTATAAACCATCTATCCATTCGTATCTTGTGGCCTATAAACCATCTATCTATTTGGGCCTTGTGGCCTATAAACCATCTACCTATTCGGGTCTTGTGGCCTATAAACTCTCTATCTATTCGGGTCTTGTGGTCTATAAACCATCTATCTATTCGGGTCTTGTGGCCTATAAACCATCTATTTATTCAGGTCTTGTGGCCTATAAACCATCTATCTATTCGGGTCTTGTGGCCTATAAACCCTCTATCTATTCGGGTCTTGTGGTCTATAAACTCTCTATCCATTCGGGTCTTGTGGCCGATAAACCCTCTATCTATTCGGGTCTTGTGGCCTATAAACCATCTATCTATTCGGGTCTTGTGACCTATAAACCCTCTATCTATTCGGGTCTTGTGGCCTATAAACCCTCTATCTATTCGGGTCTTGTGGCCTATAAACCATCTATCTATTCGGGTCTTGTGGCCTATAAACCATCTATCTATTCGGGTCTTGTGGCCTATAAACCATCTTTCTATTCCGGTCTTGTGGCCTATAAACTCTCTATCTATTCGGGTCTTGTGGCCTATAAACCCTCTATCTATTCGGGTCTTGTGGCCTATAAACCCTCTATCTATTTGGGTCTAGTGGCCTATAAACCCTCTATCATTGTGGTCTTGGCCTATAAACTCTCTATCTATTATGGTCATTTGGCCTATAAACCCTCTATCTATCCGGGTCTTGTGGCCTATAAACCATCTATCTATTCGGGTCTTGTGGCCTATAAAACCCTCTATCTATTCGGGTCTTGTGGCCTATAAACCATCTATATATGGTCTTGTGGCCTATATAAACCATCTGGACTATTCGGGTCTTGTGGCCTATACAACCATTAACTACTCAGGCGTTGTGGCCTATACAAACTAACTACTGAGGTAGTTGTGGCCTATACAAACACTAAGTACTGGGGCGTTGTGGCCTATAAACACTAAGTACTTGGGCAGTGTGGCCTATATAAACTATTTGGGCATTGTGGCCTATATAAACTATTGGCATTGTGGCCTATATAAACTATTTGGGCATTGTGGCCTATAAACCCTATAACTATTGGACATTGTGGCCTATATAAACTATTTGGACAGTGTGGCCTATATAAACTATTTAGGCATTGTGGCCTATATAAACTATTTAGGTATTGTGGCCTATAAACCCTTAACTATTCGGACATTGTGGCCTATATAAACTATTTGGGCATTGTGGCCTATATAAACTATATGGACATTGTGGCCTATATAAACTATATGGACATTGTGGCCTATATAAACTATATGGACATTGTGGCCTATATAAACTATATGGACATTGTGGCCTATATAAACTATTTGGACATTGTGGCCTATATAAACTATCTAGGTATTGTGGTCCATATAAACTATTTGGGCACTGCGGCCTATAAACCCCTAAACTATTCGGACATTGTGGCCTATATAAACTATTCGGACATTGTGGCCTATATAAACTATATGGACATTGTGGCCTATATAAACTATATGGACATTGTGGCCTATATAAACTTTTTAGGCATTGTGGCCTATATAAACTATATGGACATTGTAGCCTATATAAACTATATGGACATTGTGGCATAAACTATATAAACTTTTTAGGCATTGTGGCCTATATAAACTATATGGACATTGTGGCCTATATAAACTATTCGGACATTGTGGCCTATATAAACTATATGGACATTGTGGCCTATATAAACTATATGGACATTGTGGCCTATATAAACTATATGGACATTGTGGCCTATATAAACTATATGGACATTGTGGCCTATATAAACTGTATGGACATTGTGGCCTATATAAACTATTCGGACATTGTGGCCTATATAAACTATATGGACATTGTGGCCTATATAAACTATTTGGACATTGTGGCCTATATAAACTATATGGACATTGTGGCCTATATAAACTATTCGGACATTGTGGCCTATATAAACTATTGGACATTGTGGCCTATATAAACTATATGGACATTGTGGCCTATATAAACTTTTTAGGCATTGTGGCCTATATAAACTATTTGGGCATTGTGGCCTATATAAACTATATGGACATTGTGGCCTATATAAACTTTTGGACATTGTGGCCTATATAAACCATTTGGACATTGTGGCCTATATAAACTATTTGGGCATTGTGGCCTATATGAACTATTTGGGCATTGTGGCCTATATAAACTATTTGGGTATTGTGGCCTATATAAACTATTTGGGCATTGTGGCCTATATAAACTATTTGGGCATTGTGGCCTAAATAAATTATATGGACATTGTGGCTATTTAAACTTTATAGGCATTGTGGCCTATATAAACTATTCGGACATTGTGGCCTATATAAACTATATGGACATTGTGGCCTATATAAACTATATGGACATTGTGGCCTATATAAACTATTCGGACATTGTGGCCTATATAAACTATATGGACATTGTGGCCTATATAAACTATATGGACATTGTGGCCTATATAAACTATTTGGACATTGTGGCCTATATAAACTATTTGGACATTGTGGCCTATATAAACCATTTGGACATTGTGGCCTATATAAACTATATGGACATTGTGGCCTATATAAACTATTTGGGCATTGTGGCCTATATAAACTATTTGGACATTGTGGCCTATATAAACTATTTGGGCATTGTGGCCTATATAAACTATATGGACATTGTGGCCTTATAAACTATTAGGACATTGTGGCCTATATAAACCATTTGGACATTGTGGCCTATATAAACTATATGGACATTGTGGCCTATATAAACTATTTGGACATTGTGGCCTATATAAACTATTCGGACAGTGTGGCCTATATAAACTATATGGACATTGTGACCTATATAAACTATTCGGGCATTGTGGCCTATATAAACTATTCGGGCATTGTGGCCTATATAAACTATATGGACATTGTGACCTATATAAACTATTTGGACATTGTGGCCTATATAAACTATTCGGGCATTGTGGCCTATATAAACTATTCGGGCATTGTGGCCTATACAAACTATTCGGGCATCTACAAACCCACTAACCATTCGAATGTTAGGCCCATTGAAACCCACAAACTGTTCGGTTGGGTCAAGGCGACCTAAATACACAGGTCGCTTAGGGCTGGGCAAATCAAGCCATTAGTTGTTTGAATCATGTCATTGTAAGAGCGAGATTGAAAACAAGTAATTCTATGACACTCCCTAATGCTAACCACCCCCACCGCCCCCCCCGCCCACAATCCATTCCCAACCCTGCTGTAAGTTTTTTTTCTCCCTACGTAAGGCCTGAAAATGTGATATTTATTCATCATTGACTATTGCACCTTAGGTTTTATCGATCTGTCTTGTATAGAAATGCATGACATTATATATTTGTACTCGTGTAGGCCTACATGATACACACAGCAACGAAAGCATTTGTATGACCAAACGAATGGTTTAGCTTTACCTGAAGCATGTGAATGTTGAAACGGCAATGGCATGCTGATGTCGGATTTGTGGACCTCGCACCGCGAGACTCTACTCAACTCTACACAACCCCTTAAGAGTTAAGGAGGGGTTGGGGCGGGGGGGGGGCGCTACAACGAGAATTCGAGCATTTTTTTAAATTGATCTAAAATTTAAAAATATAATATTTTGCCGTCAAGCGCAAAACTACTGTCTTGCCAACATTATTTAAATACAACCGCTGATTTCTAATCAAAGAAAACCATAGCAACTAATTTGGCCAGAAACAGTTCAAAGACAAATGTGTGCACATCACTATGGCAGTATGTTACTGTTGTTACACGTAATAACGGTTTTCTAAGAGGTCATAATTCAACAATATCCCACTTGGGTGTCGCTCCCCCACCCATCCACCCTGCCCCCGTTTTTTTTAATGAACAATGTTTTGTTTGTTTCAATTGAAAAGAGCCATTGTGAAAACAGATTCAAGATGATGATTTGCAACGGCTAGGTTGTGACGTAAGCTTACATCATTGAAATGTACCCTTATCCATCGCATGTGGTGATCTCTGGGTAAATTTAAGAGAGGCAACAAGACTAAAGGTAAGTAAGAGAGTGAACGATCAAAAGTAGGACTTAGCAATGGTAAGCCTCCATGTGACCTATGCATACACACATTTAAAACAAACGGGGCTTTTTTTTTTTTTCTTTTTTATGGCGTCGGTGGTTGAGTGGTAGGATGCGGACTGGGAATCATGAGGTCTGGGTTCGAATCCTGGCAAAGCCCCACCGCTGTGCTCCTTGCAAAAGACACTCAACACGTATATATATTCCCCACTCGAACCAAGTGAAAATGGGTACAAGCACTAGCTTGGAAGTAAATATCTGCGTCAGATTAGCGTCATGTCCAAGGGGTAATTATATTATTACCACCTGGTCCGATTCACACTATAGAAACCGTGATCAGTTTCGGCTCTATGGCTCGTAATGGCCTTAAAGGCATTTATTTTCTTTTATGTAGTCGACAAAATGAAATGTCAACACATGAAATCAAATGGTAAGACAGTAGACAGGTTGTTTTGTTTCGTATCGTTGATTGGTTGAAGTACGTCATAAATTTGTAGTATTGGGCTCGGGGTTTTTTTTCTTTCTTTCTTTTTCTTTTTCGTTTCCAGTAAACTGAAATTAACGTTCTTTGATCAAATTAACTGTTAACCTTTACATATCGCTGGTATAGAGTAAGCAATACTACTGTATCTCTAAATTTGAAGTTTAAATAATTAATATTAACAGGAAGCAGCAAGATAAAAAAGGAAAGTTGAAAGTTAAAGGATGAAAGGAAGAAGTGTGACCACCCACCATACACAACTAATCTGCCAACGCTTAAACTAAGAGGTTAAGTAGTAGTAGTAGAAGAAGAAGAAGAAGAAGAAGAAGAAGAAGAAGAAGAAGAAGAAGAAGAAGAAGAAGAAGAAGAAAAAAAGAAGAAGAAGAAGAAGAAGAAGAAGAAGACGAAGAAGAAGAAGAAGAAGAAGAAGAAGAAGAAGAAGAAGAAGAAGAAGAAGAAGAAGAAGAAGAAGAAGAAAGAAGAAGAAGAAAAAGCATTGTTACTGTTGCAGCTGTAGTCGGTTACATTACTATTGCTTGGTTAACAGACAACATGCACATACATGCCGTTGAATGGGTTTCAATGAAGGACTGAAACTCAATTTCATGGTATATAACAGACAACATGCACATACATGCCGTTGAATGGGTTTCAATGAAGGACTGAAACTCAATTTCATGGTATATAACAGACAACATGCACATACATGCCGTTGAATGGGTTTCAATGAAGGACTGAAACTCAATTTCATGGTATATAACAGACAACATGCACATACATGCCGTTGAATGGGTTTCAATGAAGGACTGAAACTCAATTTCATGGTATATAACAGACAACATGCACATACATGCCGTTGAATGGGTTTCAATGAAGGACTGAAACTCAATTTCATGGTATATAACAGACAACATGCACATACATGCCGTTGAATGGGTTTCAATGAAGGACTGAAACTCCAATTTCATGGTATATAACAGACAACTTACAACACGTGTCTCAAGCTTTCCCTTGCTACATACATTTCAATTTATTGCTTTTTTTAACTGCTATAGTCAGATGGTCTAAAGGCATAGCATCCACCCTGAGATCCAAGGGCACAGGTTTACACCCTAACCTGAACATGCATATATATTACTTTAACTAAATCCCCCCCACCCAATCCATCCTCACTGATCCTCAACTCAGTTGGATGTAGCCTCTAGTGTCCTTTAGGACATACAGTTGGATGTAGCCTCTAGTGTCCTTTAGGACATAGACACAGAACCCAAAGGTCCTCCGTGTACAACTGTATATTTTGCGTATGTTAGCCTAAATAATTTAAAAGAAGCTCACCTTAGCCTCATTAAGGCATGATAATGGAAGAAGAGTAGCATTCACCTTCAGTCATTCAGCACCATGCAACTTAATGGAAGGCTGATTCATGTTTGAAAAACATCTGATTGATGGCTCTTTTTGGCGCTGAGATTTCCACCCATTCAGAACACTTGCATGCAAAGTAGATTTACAATCTTACATGGCGCCTGGCAACTGAAAGCTACCCAATAGTATCAAGCCAGTACCCAGGTACTTACCCCGTAAAAAGATAAATCACATTCTTGCTTGGTAGAGGGCAGTTTGAGGAACTCGTTGGGAACAGCATATCCATCTGGATCTATCACAGCTTCGTATTCATTGTAACTTAAGTGATCCCCATTGGACCACTCGTCGTTTTTCAAGCACATTGAGAGAACTGGCTTGACTCCCGTGTATGCATTCTGAGCTGAAACTACGCCGTAGGGGAAGCGACGTGTCAGCTTTCCCTTATCAGGAGCCGGAGGAAGGTCATCGTTCGGATTTCTGGAACCACTGATACCGTGAGAAGAAGTCTGCCGAGAAATAATGGGCCTTTTCCTGGGTGAAACCGGTATAATGCAAGGACCTTCGTGGGAGTGAACAAACTGAGTGAAAGGGCGCATCTTAAGGGCAGGGGCGTGTCCCCAGAATTGGGTCTTCTTCGAGGGGAGGAGGACGGGATGGGGCTGGTGTCGCCAAAATCACATTGGGTTTGTCGTCACTGGCAGAACTCACATGGTGTGACCTGGATGGTTTATCTGGGGATTGCTCTTGCATTTTTGAAATCCTGTCCCACACAGAAACAGTTTCTTGTTCTGCGGCATCAAATAACGGAGTCACTTTGTCTCCCTCCTGGTGTTGCTTTCCTTTCAAATATTCATCATGTGCGTGAGTCCTGGGAGGTTTGGGCGGAGGACCTGGTCTAGCCTTCATGACAGGTGTATCAGCTACTTTAGACACAACCTTAGCTGGGGTGGCTGGAGATTTGATTTGTTTTGTGGGCGGCATAAATGGATGACTAAGTTTTTGATCTAAAGCAGCTTTACCATGAACACCAGAACTTACTGACGACATTGGCCTTGAAACTGCTTGTGGAGGGGGCTGTTGTTTTTTCAGTCTTTCAAGGATGGAATTACTCTCCCATGGATCACAATACGTGCTTTCCTGCTGACACCCCTCTTCAACTTTGTTCGGTTGAGTTTGGAGTCCGGAGACTCGCCTGTCTTTTGATGGCTTCTGGCTTTCTGGGGGCACCGGCCTTTCATTCTTTGGCTGATCGAAGAGTTTTGTTCTCGACGCCACACTTACACCTGACGTCTCTGGTGTTTCCGTGCTGGTTTCTAAACTTGCCACTGTTTTCTTTTTTTCATCTTTATTTAACCGCACAGCTTCTCTCCTTTGTAAGTCAGAGCTTTCACTTCCTTGGCAAGCATTTACACCATCTTCCTCCTTTTTCTTATTCTTGAGAACTTTGGCATAAAGATCTTTGACCTCAGGCCCAGCCGCAGAGCCAACATACAAGGGGTTGTCCATTCCGACAGAAACTTGCTTCGCATTACCTTCCTCTTTCTTCTTATTTTTAAGACCTTTGGTGGAAAGATACTTGACCTCAGGCTCAGCAGAGCCGAGCCAACGTGCAAGGGGTTAGCTTGACTGGCACCCCTCTCGTCTGGATCAGCAACTGCCTGCCGGTTCCGCCTTTCAGCT
>JAXRKP010000833.1:115000-122500 GCA_037039925.1 Doris montereyensis
TCATTATCTCATAAATGGAATATGGAGAAGATCCCTTTTTAATGTGAGAAGTAAGAAAAAGGAGCTGACGTCGGAAGCGACCCTATCTAGTGGTTGCAAATCTAAAAATCTAACTGAGAAAAGTAAAAACAACAGAACAGGCAGAGAACGATAAGACGTGGACAAACTTAAAGATCCTAACACAGCCAAAACTTTTATGATAAGCTTGAGGAATAGGTTTCAGGTGCTGACATATGGATGATGACAAGCCATGTGATCGAAATGAAATCAACAGCAAATGGAACACTATCAAACATGCCTACTAAGAGACAGCTAAAACATGCTTAGGAACAAAAAGACACAAGAGGAAAGAATGGTTAGCATGATACATGGAAAACATTGAAAGAGGAAGAAAATACTTGATGCAAAATCAAGCGGATTGAAAGAAACAGTGAACAACACATAGGAATAAGATGGGCTCTCTTCTCTTCGCTAGAGGATATAAATTTTGCTGACGATTTGGTACTACTCACACCATCACATGCAAGAGAAAACATCACAGCTAAGCTCTTTTTTTGGTCAATAAGTGAGTTTAAAAAATAAGCCTTACAAAATCTGAACTTATGACATTAAATATACAAAATCCCTTTCAATCCTCGTCAATAACAATGACATACAAACAAGCAAAATAATTACATATTTAGGCAGCGTTGTCAAAAGTAGAGGAGGAACTGAAAAAAGACATTAATAGACGCCTAAACAAAGCAATAAACTCCTTCAAACTACTTCAAAACATGTGGAAAACAAAAGAATATCATATTAAAACAAAACTAAAAATCTACCACAGCTGTGTCCTATGAACTCTACTATATGGATCTGAATGCTGGAGAATGACGGACAGAAACATGAACAAGTTATCCTCTTTCCACACAAAATACCAGCGAAAAATCCAAAATATATTTTGGACAAACAAAATTTCAAACGAGACTCTTCTCCGAAAATGCAAAATAGACAACATACAAGACATCCTTCTTAAAGAAGACGGAGATGGATAGGGCATGTTTTAAGAAAAAAAGAAGGGAGCATCACCAAGACTACCCTACATTGGACCCATGAAGGGAAAAGGAGACGTGACAGGCCACAGACAACTTGGAGAAGAACAGCAGAGAATGAGATTAAAGATTGGGGCAAAGACACTTGCCATGGAAAAAGATAGATGGAAGTCGTTTATTGCTGCCCTACATGTCAACTGCCCGTTCTCAGCAACTGCAGGCACAACTATAATCTTCTCCAAATTATCATAAAGTATGTCCGCGATTTATTTTTTAAAAACATATTTATTATGCATGTAATGCTATCGCTGATAGGGCTAATTTGTGTCCGTCAACAATTTGCCATGCATTCTAACCCCCCTTCATATTTATCCAATGTTCTGTAATAAAAGATGACCAGTCCTCTCTTTTCACTGCCCTCAGTGTACCACTCAATCCATTGTCCCATTACATCGCAGGTGTGTCATCAAGCAATTATATTTGAATTTAAATCACAGGTGTGTCATCAAGCAATTAGATTTGAGTTTAAATCACAGGTGTGTCATTAAGCAATTAGATTTGAGTTTAAATCACAGGTGTGTCATTAAGCAATTAGATTTGAGTTTAAATCACAGGTGTGTCATTAAGCAATTAGATTTGAGTTTAAATCACAGGTGTGTCATCAAGCAATTAGATTTGAATTTAAATCACAGGTGTGTCATTAAGCAATTAGATTTGAGTTTAAATCACAGGTATGTCATTAAGCAATTAGATTTGAGTTTAAATCACAGGTGTGTCATTAAGCAATTATATTTGAATTTAAATCACAGGTGTGTCATCAAGCAATTAGATTTGAATTTAAATCACAGGTATGTCATTAAGCAATTAGATTTGAGTTTAAATCACAGGTGTGTCATTAAGCAATTAGATTTGAGTTTAAATCACAGGTGTGTCATTAAGCAATTAGATTTGAGTTTAAATCACAGGTGTGTCATTAAGCAATTAGATTTGAGTTTAAATCACAGGTGTGTCATTAAGCAATTAGATTCGAGTTTAAATCACAGGTGTGTCATTAAGCAATTAGATATGAGTTTAAATCACAGGTGTGTCATTAAGCAATTAGATTCGAGTAGTCTTCCACACTCCCATCATGGCTCTTTCGTTAATGCTGTAAATTACCTGGCATTTTTAATTACGGGGCATGCATCGTGATTGACTCGATGATGAGGTATGAATAGCTTCCCCATCTCCACATTGTTCTATCTGTTGTGCCTTTGGGTCTTCGTGATGAGCTCACCATCTAAGCCGTAAAAAATGTATTGGTTTCTGGGTATCCCTGTTTATCGCATTCAATTCTATGTAAATGAAAGGGGAATGCGCCAACATGTTTGTGCTAGGCAGCAGCATTCACAGGCTCCCAACAGTTAAGGGCATTTCTTAGTGGATAATCTGCTGACCCTTTACAGCCCAAGGTTCTACCAATGGGATTTATTTACCACAGAGTGGCAGTGTACAGATTTCAAACACTCAGCGGTTCAACTTCGACTTCAACTCTTTCTAAAACAAAGGATCTGACTATGAGTTAAACGTTCAATTTCTGAAACATCTGTGATGAACTCTTTTAGTGGTCATCCCCCATGTTTTGCCTGACCGATTTTGCCATAAATGCCTGTGTCATCTAAATGCCTGTTTTCTCTGCTTCCCAGGACCTGGGCATTTCGGCAGGAACTACTGTTTGTCTTTATGTAGTAGTAGTAGTAGTAGTAGTAGTAGTAGTAGTAGTAGTAGTAGTAGTAGTAGTAGTAGTAGTAGTAGTAGTAGTAGTAGTAGTAGTGGTAGTTGTAGTGGTAGTGGTAGTAGTAGTAGTAGTAGTAGCAGTAGTAGTAGTAGTAGTAGTAGTAGTAGTAGTAGTAGTAGTAGTAGTAGTAGCTGTATCATGATTAGTATTATGATTAGTATTATCAAACAGTTACTAGAATTATATCATATATGCGCATAACAAATATCATAACAAAAGTCAACAAGTCCTTAGGCTTCCTCCAAAGAAACCTGAAGATCAAGTCAACAAACGTGAAGAAAAAAGCATATACAGCGTTAGTGTGACCACTTGTTGAATACGCCAGTACTGTCTGGGATCCCCACACAAAGTTCCAGATAGACCAGATAAAAATGGTACAAAGGAGTGGTGCTCGTTTTGCGACAGGAAAGCACCATGAAACCTCAAGGGTAAGCAACATGCTAGAGGGACTAAACTGGCAATAGCTTCAATCGAAGAGAAAAAAATGCTCGACTTGCGTTGATGTACACGATCAAAAGCAACCTGGTATCATTCAAACCCTGACCTCCAAAAGCCTACAAGATCCCCAAGAGCACCCTACATCAACCTGATATCCATTTCAAACCCTGACCTCCAAAACCCTGACAAAGATCCCCAAGAGCACCCTACATCAACCTGGTATCCATTTCAAACCCTGACCTCCAAAAGCCTACAAGATCCCCAAGAGCACCCCACCTTAACCTGGTATCCATTTCAAACCCTGACCTCCAAGATCCCCAAAGAGCACCCCGCCTTAACCTAGTATTTCAAACCCTGACCTCCAAAAGCCTACAAGATCCCAAAAGAGCACCCCACCTTAACCTGGTATCCATTTCAAACCTGACCTCCCAAAAGCCTACAAGATCCCCAAGAGCACCCCACCTTAACCTGGTATCCATTTCAAACCCTGACCTCCAAAAGCCTACAAGATCCCAAAAGAGCACCTCACCTTAACCTGGTATCCATTTCAAACCCTGACCTCCAAAAGCCTACAAGATCCCCAAGAACACCCCACTTTAACAGTTTCATCCCACTCTCTAGCCCCAAAAATTGCAGAAAATATTCATTCTTCCAAGAACTATTATAGACTGGAACACTGGGCCAAGAGAAACTGCATTCGCACCCACTTTAGACTCTTTCATAACCTAACATCTCATTCCTCATCAATAACATATTCGCACACTTTAGACTCTTTCATAACCTAACATCTCATTCCCCATCAATAACATATTCACCCACTTTAGACTCTCTCATACACATAACATCTCATTCCTCATCAATAACATATTCACACCCACTTGAGACTCTTTCATACACGTAACATCTCATTCCTCATCAATAACATATTCGCACCACTTTAGACTCTTTCTACACATAACATCTCATTCCTCATCAATAACATATTCACACCCACTTTAGACTCTTTCATATACCTAACATCTCATTCCCCATCAATAACATATTCACACCCACTTTAGACTCTTTCATACACATAACATCTCATTCCTCATCAATAACATATTCACACCCACTTTAGACTCTTTCATATACCTAACATCTCATTCCTCATCAATAACATATTCGCACCCACTTTAGACTCTTTCATACACATAACATCTCATTCCCCATCAATAACATATTCGCACCCACTTTAGACTCTTTCATACACATAACATCTCATTCCCCATCAATAACATATTCGCACCCACTTTAGACTCTTTCATACACATAACATCTCATTCCCCATCAATAACATATTCGCACCACTTTAGACTCTTTCATACACATAACATCTCATTCTCCATCAATAACATATTCACACCCAAAGTCAAACAAATGACATTGTTACCAGCACAACTTGAACAAATAAAAAAAAAATCTAACAGCACTAAAGAACCTCCAGGAAGATGTGATTAAGACTACCATACTAGCAAATATATTCATAGATGTGATTAAGACTACCATATTAGCAAATATATCCATAGATGTGATTAAGACTACCATATTAGCAAATATATCCATAGATGTGATTAAGACTACCACACTAACAAATATATCCATAGATGTGATTAAGACTACCATATTAGCAAATATATCCATAGATGTGATTAAGACTACCATACTAACAAATATATCCATGGATGTGATTAAGACTACCATACTAAAAAAAACATCCATAGATGTGATTAAGACTACCATATTAGCACACACACAGTTTAGGGAAAGAATCCCTTGTGGCTGTGATGCCTTTATCACCATTTGTACAATACCTTGTTCAAACATCTTTTTCAAGTTCTGAAGCTTGCCTGTGGGAAGTTGACGAACACTGTTGTCTCTGTCCATGCTCTACACAAACTCAAGACTTTTATCCCTGAGCACGAAAGCCCAGGTAGACAGAACATGACTTCTGATGAGGTTGACTGACAGGGTTCATTTTCAGGCTATCAAAATAACAACTTAATGAAGACTTGACGACATACAATTCTACGTTCAAGAATCATCATCTCCATTCAATGTGATTCACATCATCTGAAAAGAGAAAGACATTTTTTTTAACGTTGACATGGATTATAAACAAATTTGCCAGAAACATTGTTACAATTGATTTGTAATATGGTTTCTCAGGAAAAAAAAGTTATGCTCCATGGACATATAAGTGAACTATTAACATGTAAACTATACACTCTAATTTCTCTAGTGACCATCTTTTCCTTGAGTTATGGAATCACCTAACCATTAATGAGCAAATACATTAATAAGGTGCGTAAAGAAATATGCAAAGAGAAAAACGTTCAGCAGGGTTGCCATTATTGGACATAGCTTCAACAAATTTGAACAAACAATTATAATTGAAACTAGCTTCAACGCTTTTGAACAAAGAATTATTTAGAATAGCTTAAACACTTTTGAGAAACCAATGATTGAATCTAGTTTCAACGCTTTGAACAAACAATTGCTGGAACTAACTCCAATGTTTTTGAAGAAGCAAATATTTAACATAGTTACAACACTTTTCACCAAACAATTAGTGGAACTAGTTTCAATGTTTTTGAACAAATAATTATTGGAACTAGCTTCAATGCTTTTGAACAAATAATTATTGGGCCTAACTTCAATGCTTTTAAACAAATAATTATTGGGCCCAACTTCAATCTTTTTGAACAAATAATTATTGGGCCTAACTTCAATGCTTTTAAACAAATAATTATTGGGCCTAACTTCAATGCTTTTAAACAAATAATTATTGGGCCTAACTTCAATGCTTTTAAACAAATAATTATTGGACGTAACTTCAATGTTTTTGTACAAATAACATGGGAACTACCTTCAATGTTTTTGTACAAATAATTATGGGAACTACCTTCAATGTTTTTGTACAAACATTATGGGAACTACCTTCAATGTTTTTGTACAAACATTATGGGAACTACCTTCAATGTTTTTGTACAAACATTATGGGAACTACATTCAATGTTTTTGTACAAATGATTATGGGAACTACCTTCAATGTTTTTGTACAAATAATTATGGGAACTACCTTCAATGTTTTTGTACAAATAATTATGGGAACTACCTTCAATGTTTTTGTACAAATAATTATGGAACTACCTTCAATGTTTTTGTACAAACATTATGGGAACTACCTTCAATGTTTTTGTACAAACATTATGGGAACTACCTTCAATGTTTTTGTACAAATGATTATGGGAACTACCTTCAATGTTCTTGAACAAATAATTATTGGACCTAGCTTCAACACTTTTGAACAACCAATTATTGGAACTAGTCTCAATGCTTTTGAACAAAAATATTTTGGACCTAGCTTCAACACTTTTGAACATACTTTATTTGGAATTAGCTTCTATGATCTTGAATAAATATATTTTGGACCTAGCTTCAACACTTTTGAACAACCGATTATTGGAACTAATTTAAACGCTTTTGAACAAAAATATTTTGGACCTAGCTTCAACACTTTTTGAACATACTTTATTTGGAATTAGCTTCTATGCTCTTGAATAAAAATATTTTGGACCTAGCTTCAACACTTTTGAAAATACTGTTTTTGGAACTAACTTCCATGCTCTTGAATAAAAATATTTTGGACCTAGCTTCAACACTTTTGAACATACTTTTTTGAACTAGCTTCCATGCTCTTGAACAAAACATTTTGGACCTAAGCTTCAACAGTTTTGAACATACTTTTTTGGAACTAGCTTCCATGCTCTTGAACAATCAATTTGTGGAGCTAGATCTAGCTTCAACGCCTTTGAACAAACAGTTATTGGAGCTAAATTCAACACTTTTGAACAAACAGTTATTGGAGCTAGTTTCAAGCTTTTGAACAAAGAGTTATTGGAGCTAGTTTCAATGCTTTTGAACAAAGAGTTATTGGAGTTAGTTTCAATGCTTTTGAACAAACAGTTATATGAGCTAGTTTCAATGCTTTTGAACGAACAGTTATTGGAGATAGTTTCAATGCTTTTGAACAAACAATTATTGGACCCAGCTTCAAAAATTTTGAACAAACTTTAACAAATATTGGAACTCGCTCCAAACTAGAATGGAAAATTAACATACACATTGAATAAGAAAAAACATACAAACTGAAACAGGAATAACACACAAACTGACACACACACGGGGCCAGGTGTTGTTAGGGGAAGGGTTCTA
>JAXRKP010000833.1:127500-132500 GCA_037039925.1 Doris montereyensis
CACTTGCACACAGCAGTAGCATTAGATCTAGATCTAGTACTACTAAATAGCAGTGACAAGATTCAAAATGTGAAATGTGAGGTGGAAAATGAACCCAGAACTAGATTCTACTTTAACTTGAAATCTACGATGCGTTACAACGGTATAAGAATACGATTAACAGTAACACAGTCAAAACCAACGAACTTTCTCAACAATCACAACCATTTACATTAGATTTAGACAGATCTAATATATCCTACTTACACCTACTTTATAGAACAGAAGTAAAAATAACGAGGTCTAAATGTTTAGGACTCTAAAATCCAGATGTGTCTGAAAAGTTTTATACTTATAGTATAGTCTGATCTCCCTACTCTTAGGCCCTAGTAACTAGAGTCAATTCTAACTCTCTTCATTTCCCTGACAAGTGACATTATCTCTAAGATTTAATTTAGATTTTATTCATAATATCAAGGTTCCAGCGATCATTGCATTGAGAATAATTTATGAAAATCCACCGCTATCAGAATGACACACCAGTGACAATGTATGTATTTGCCAAAATAGGGCAAACATGATATTATATTTAATGAGAATGGTTGCCATTTAAACGCATACACTTACTGACACACTGATATTATTGAATGTTCTTGGTCATCTTCTGTCTCCAGACCCCACTCATCGATGACTGGTTCATTGGCAGTTGAAAATGTTTTCGTGCTAATTAATAAATGAATTACGCCTTTCTCTTAGGCATGACTTCAGTTAACAAGAATACTTCCTCATTGAACGGTCATGGAGATCTAGATCATAAAGTGATAAATAAATCTTATCAAGATGACACACTCGCATACAGTAAACATTACACACTTACTGAGTTACGTCCCATGGTGAAGTAGGAAGTGATTCCAAATACGATGTGTGTCCCCGTCGCAGCAAAGCTATCGATTGCAACACGTCTGTCTGCTTTTCTGGAGTTGTGATGATGCTGATACATGTACATGTACTATTATTATTATTATTATTATTATTATTATTATTATTATTATTATTATTATTATTATTATTATCATTTTTATTATCATTTTTATTACTATTACTATTATTATTTATTCTATTATTATTATTATTATTTTATTATTATTATTATTATTATTATTATTATTATTATTATTATTATTATTATTATTATTATTATTATTATTATTATTATTATTATTATTATTATTATTATTATTATTATTATTATTATTATTATTATTAATATTATTAATATCATTATTATTATTACTATTATTATTATTACTAATATTATTATTATTATTATTATTATTATTATTATTATTATTATTATTATTATTATATTATTATTATTATTATTATTCATTATTATTATTATTATTATTATAATTATTATTATTGTTGTTATTATTAGTAGTATTATAATTATTATTCTATTATCTTATCATTATCATCATTATCATTAATATGATTATTGTTATTACATTATTATTATTATTATCATTATTATTATCATTATTATCATGAGACTTTAAGTCCACCCATTGGTGCTAGCCTGAAGCCGATTGAACATGAACAAAGACAAATTTAGCCTAGTTTTAAATTGTCCACAGGGTTAAGATAAATGACGGAACATTCTTTTACGTTGACATGGTCAGGTTCACCACCGAAAATAGTTAAGTAGATAAAACAATTGTCCCTGTGTTTTTGACTATACTCACGTCCACCTTTAATATTATATTGGTGTGTGTGTTCACCATCTTATTTTTCATGGAATGCCAACCGTATAACAAGTAAAGTAATAATTTCACATCATGTGTGAGATAAAATAAAAGGTGTGAATGAAGGGTATCAACCCAACACTTGACAAATGTTATATCTACGAGTTATGTCCCTTTATTATTCAGTCGTTCATTACAAATCGAATCGCTCCAAATGTCTGTCTAGACTAATAACCTTTTGCTTCTAACACTATGGGGTCGAAACCGGGGTAGTCAGATGTGGGTTGATTTATATACCGGAAGATAGTAGAGGGATATCCAGACGTGTCTGTAGTCTGTCGGGATAGGTGAACATCTAAATGATTACATAGTCTTCGTCACTAGGTCTAGATCTAGATCTAGGTGAACATCTAAACGATTACATAGTCTTCGTGACTAGGTCTAGATCTAGATCTAGGTGAACATCTAAATGATTACATAGTCTTCGTGGCTAGGCCTAGATCTAGATCTAGAGTTAGGTGGACATGTAAAAGTGTCTATTTTTACCCGGTGGCCTAATGTGTGAGCAAAGTAAGGTAAAGTAAGTCCAAAGTAAGGTGAAGTAAGTCCAAAGTAAGGTGAAGTAAGTCAAAGTAAAAGTAAGTAAGGTGAGTAAGTAAAGTAAGGTGAAGTAAGTCCAAAGTAAGGTGAAGTAAGTCCATTGTAAGGTGAAGTAAGTCCAAAGTAAGGTGACGTAAGTCCAAAGTAAGGTGAAGTAAGTCCAAAGTAAGGTGACGTAAGTCCAAGTAAGGTGAAGTAAGTCCAAAGTAAGGTGAAGTAAGTCCAATGTAAGGTGAAGTAAGTCCAATGTAAGGTGAAGTAAGTCCAATGTAAGGTGAAGTAAATCCAAAGTAAGGTGAAGTAAGTCCAATGTAAGGTGAAGTAAGTCCAAAGTAAGGTTAAGTAAGTCCAATGTAAGGTGAAGTAAGTCCAATTTAAGGTGAAGTAAGTCCAATGTAAGGTGAAATAAGTCCAAATTGAGGTGAAGTAAGTCCAATGTAAGGTCAAGTAAGTCCAATGTAAGGTGAAGTAAGTCCAAAGTAAGGTGACGTAAGTCCCATGCTCAGAGTCGGGCGTAGGGTGATCAGGAGTAGTATCCTGGTGTTTGGAGGCGTACGGCGTAATGTGATGGTTTGCCATTGCTTTCCACGCTGCATTTATTTTCGCCATCTGAACAGACCTACAGAGGCGTGGCGTACCCATTATTGTACGTGGTGCCACGATAAAATACTGTCGTAACAGAGACGGAGACAGAGACAGACAGACAGGCAGACAGATAGAGAGACAGAGACAGAGACAGAGACAGAAAGACAGAGACAGAGACAGAGAAAGACCGAGACAGAGAGAGACAAACAGACATGCAAACAGACAGAGATAGAGAGAGAAACAGAGACAGCGAACGCGCAACACACATTAGTGTGTATCAGTACGACAGCACGTAGAGCTTGTCTTTGGCTAAGTCTAGATGGCGAGGATCTCGATAAGAATAGAATTCGCCGGTCATGGGGCATGGATGCGCCACGCCAGTTCGAGGATGGAACTAGATTGGTGCCTGGCTCCAAAATTATGTTGCTGTTTTTTTGTACATGCAAATAAAAGAATACCACGACCTTTGACCCTGTACAGTTAACCAAGCTTTCTTGGTTCCCATTGCGAGAGGGCCTAACAGGAGAAATTGAGAGAGGAGAAACTACAGGCTGCACGTGATGTCACCAGCAGCGAACCTGATAGTGAAAGGCCCTGCAGAGAAGTGTAGTGTAAAACTGGTGTGTGTATTGCAAAGAAATCATAGTAGTACCTTAACTGGTGTGTGTATTGCAAAGAAAACATAGTAGTACCTTCTTGGTGTATTGCAAAGAAATCAAAGTAGTACCTTCTTGGTGTATTGCAAAGAAATCAAAGTAGTACCTTCTTGGTGTATTGCAAAGAAATCAAAGTAGTACCTTCTTGGTGTATTGCAAAGAAATCAAAGTAGTACCTTCTTGGTGTATTGCAAAGAAATCAAAGTAGTACCTTCTTGGTGTATTGCAAAGAAATCAAAGTAGTACCTTCTTGGTGTATTGCAAAGAAATCAAAGTAGTACCTTCTTGGTGTATTGCAAAGAAATCAAAGTAGTACCTTCTTGGTGTATTGCAAAGAAATCAAAGTAGTACCTTCTTGGTGTATTACAACATTTTACAGGTGGTTCATGGCACACAAAAACAAGCAGAACACGCCACTTGCAGATATACCTACCCATTTCACTGCTGAGGTCGACAGGAGGATCAGCTAAATTTGCCTTGACTGGGAATTGAACTCGGGCCTCTTGAGTAGTAATCATATCATGCTCTACTGACTGTCATTCATGCGTATCTGCGAGCTGAGAAAACATCCGAAATACAAATTACTGCGTGTGCAGCCTGTATTGGGACAAATTACTGCGTGTGCAGTCTGTAATTGGGACAAATTACTGCGTGTGCAGTCTGTAATTGGGACAAATTACTGCGTGTGCAGTCTGTAATTGGGACAAATTACTGCGTGTGCAGTCTGTAATTGGGACGAATTTCTGCGTGTGCAGTCTGTGATGGGGACAAATTACTGCGTGTGCAGTCTGTGGTGGGGACAAATTATTGCGTGTGCAGTCTGTCATGGAGACAAATTACTGTGTGTGCAGTGCAGTCTCTAATGGAGACAAATTACTGTGTGTGCAGTGCAGTCTCTAATGGGGACAAATTACTGTGTGTGCAGTCTGTAATGGGGACAAATTACTGTGTGTGCAGTCTGTGATGGGGACAAATTACTGTGTGTGCAATCTGTCATTGGGACAAATTACTGTGTGTGCAGTCTGTCATTGGGACAACTTACGGTGTGTGCAGTCTGTCATTGGGACAACTTACGGTGTGTGCAGTCTGTCATTGGGACAAATTACTGTGTGTGCAGTCTGTCATTGGGACAACTTACGGTGTGTGCAGTCTGTCATTGGGACAAATTACTGTGTGTGCAGTCTGTCATTGGGACAACTTACGGTGTGTGCAGTCTGACATTGGGACAAATTACTGTGTGCAGTCTCTAATGGGGACAAATTACTGCGTGTGCAGTCTGTGATGGGGACAAATTACCATGTGTGCAGTCTGTAATGGGGACAAATTGCTGTGCGTGCAGTCTCTAATGGGGACAAATTACTGTGTGTGCAGTCTGTGATGGGGACAAATTACCGTGTGTGCAGTCTCTAATGGGGACAAATTACCGTGTGTGCAG
>JAXRKP010000833.1:140000-142500 GCA_037039925.1 Doris montereyensis
GGATGAACTTGAACAAATTGAAACTGAAAGAGGATAACAACCGAACTCGTTGCCTTTAAAACGTTAAGAGGAAAATCATTCGTTGAGTCTCTTTTCATTCTGGGCTGTACAACCAATCGTTCTACATGTGTAAGCAAGCTTAGCCTTCATCTCGACGAATCGTTGACTATGGAAGAACATGTGAACGCTGTGCTGAAAACTGCTCGTTACCATCCCTGAGAAACCTGTACAAAATCTGCGATCTGCTCGACACGAATTCAGCAAAAATCATCGTGCATGCCCTCATCACAAGTCGACTAGATTACTGTAACACTCTTCTCTATGGTCTGCCAGCCAAGAGTCTTAAACAAATTGCAGATGATTCAAAACAAAGCTGCCAGGGTCAATACAAAGACAAATATATGCGAGAGAATCAGCCCTGTCCTGCACTCGCTGCACTGGCTACCCATCGACAAGAGAATATTTTTCAAAATTGCTTGCCACACCTGTAAATGCATAGACGGACACATTCCCAAATATATCAACGCTTTGATTAACATCAACGGTCCGACTGGAAGCCTAAGATCCGCAAACCCAATCAACTTTGAAAACAGGTGGTCAAAAAACAAATTCGTTGACCGATCTTTGTCTAATGCCGCACTCACAACTGTCTGGAACTCAGAGTCTACAAAAATTACCCAGAAACTCTACTAATTACACAACTTTCAAATAATATTTTAAAAACAGAACTATTCCGGCAAGCGTATTATTAACGTTCATAACGTATACAATTGTGTGATTTCTGTGAAGCGCGTTAATGCATGCCAAATGTACTAAGTGTGCTATACAATGTCATCTATATTATTATCATCATTGTTTTTATCATTATTATTATTATTGTTATTATTATTATTGTTATTAGTATTATTATTATTATTATTATTGTTGTTATTATTATTGTTATTATTATATTGTTATTATTATTATTATTATTATTATTATTATATTATTATTATTATTATTATTATTATTATTATTATTATTATTATTATTATATACTAAGTCCAATCCTGGTGTGTTTGTCGCGGAACTGCTTCTACTGACAGGAGAAGGGGTGAAAGGCGGATCCCTGGCGCCTCAAAACCAGTTGCTTCGTGTAGGTGGGGCTCATCAGCCTGTGAAGGCCGTTCACCTATGGGAAGCCAAGCGCGCTGCTCTAGCAGAGTACAAGCAGTCACCCAGCGAGAGAAATTTGCAGATTCTCCGGGCTGCCAGGAGCAAAGTTCAACAGACTGCCAGACACTGCGCCAACGAGTACTGAACAGAACTCAGCGAAACCATCCAAACAGCAGAAATCACCGGGAACATCAGAGGGATGTAAGACGGCATCAAGACAGCAATGGGACCAGTGCAGAACAAGACTGCTCCCCTCAAATCCACCAATGGGGAATTCATCACAGACAAAGGGAAACAGATGGAAAGATGGGTAGAACACTATTCTGACCTCTACTCCAGACAGAATGTTGTGACGCCCGCAGCCCTCGCTGCCATTGAATGTCTGCCTGTCATGGAAGAGCTTGACAGTGAACGCACCTTAGAAGAACTTGGAAAGGCCATCAAAGTCTAGTCGCTGGGAAAGCCCCAGGCACCGATGAGATTCCTCCTGACCTGCTCAAGTACTGCAAGACTACCCTTCTGCTTCCTTTGCATGAAGTCCTCTGTCAGTGCTGGAAAGAATGTGCCGTACCACAGGACTTGAGGGATGCCAAGATTGTCACCCTCTACAAGAACAAAGGAGAGCGAAGCGACTATAACAACTACAGAGGCATCGCGCTTCTCAGCATCGTGGGCACAGTCTTCACTCGGGTCATCTTGGTCCGTCTGCAGAAACTTGTCGCACGGGTCTACCCAGAGTCACAGAGCGGTTTCCGTGCTGAAATATCAACGATGGACATGGTCTTCTCCCTCCGCCACCTCCAGAAGAAGTGTAGAGAACAGCAGATGACCCTGTACGTTGCTTTCATCGACCTCACCAAGGCCTTTGACAACGTCAGCAGAGAATCCTGCCAAAGATTGGCTGCCCACCCAAACTGCAGAGCTTGATCGAGTCCTTCCACAGAGACATGCAGAGGACTGTGCAATTCAACGATATCACGTCTGAACCATTCGACATATGTAGTGGGGTCAAACAGGGATGTGTCCTCGCTTCCACTCTCTTTGGGATCTTCTTCGCCATGCTTCTGAAACACGCATTTGGCTCATCAAAGGAAGGATATACTTGCGCACTAGAACAGACGGTAGACTTTTCAATCTCGCCCGCCTCAGAGTCAAGACAAAAGTACGTGATGCCTTCATCAGAGACATATTGTTTGCCGACGATACAGCAGTAGCGACCCACACCCAGCGTGAACTTCAGACACTAATGGATCGGTTCTCCCAGGCCTGCAGAGACTTTGGACTGACCATCAGCCTGAAAAAGATCAACGTACTGGGACAAGGCACTGGAGCACCACCAGCCATC
>JAXRKP010000833.1:150000-157500 GCA_037039925.1 Doris montereyensis
AATTAAAGAGATAGAGACAGACAGAAAGACAGACAGACAGACAGAATCAGGGACAAAGACAGAAACAGACAGAGACAGAGAAAATGGCAGACAGGGACAGATACAAAGAGAAATACAGAGAGCGAAAGAGTGGAAGAGGCAAGAAGATGAATAGAGAGAAATACAGAATGGAATATGCATAGAAAGCCAGAAGCCGGGGAAAGAGAGGAATCTGGTATAAGAAAGAAAGAATGCATAGACAGATAATAATATACAGAAAGAGGAATAGACTAGAGTCAAAGACAGGTGCCTTGTTACGAGTGTGCGTCCTGCTGCTCTGTCGGTATTGGACATGACTGTGCGTGACAACACGCCTCTCGTGAGCAGACGAGAATGTTTTCAGACACACACAAAAAGAAACTGTTCCTGCCCGTTAGCACGTCATTTAACGTGTTTGATAAACATCTGCTTCAATCGAATTTGGATAACGTCCCTTTGATTTTCCGCACGCTATTATTAGATCAAAGGGTCTCTGAATTTATTGCTCTTGCATTGATAAATATCCAGCCACCCCAGTTGAAAGATAGCAATTCGAAATCTAAATTTTAATGCTCGATCCTTCGGAAAAAGATCTTCATAGCCTTGAAAATTTTAAATCGTTGTCTTTTAATAGTGTGTTAATCAGGGTGGGATAGATCTAGATACAAATCTAAATCTAGATCTCTGTCTATTTGTATTAGCATCGTGAGCATTCAGTTTGTAATTAATTTAAATTAATATCGCTAACTGTCATTTGACCGAGTGTGGTATTTAAATGAGAAAGTTCGCGCATGCGAGATGGCTTCTCGTTTCTCTCTTTTGGCGCTAGATTCTCTTCCACTCTTCAGTTCTTCATCTTCGGCCCTCGGACTCGACTATCACCATTAACTAGATCTAGATCTATCAACTTGCCAAATTTTGTAAAAGAACCTAGATCTAGATCTAGAATCTAGATATACAACTTTCTCTATTCTGATCTCAATGAACAAATTAACTTGCTTCTCCATGTTTCCATTTCATTCACTGATTTTATCATATAAATGGCACGGATAGATCTAATAGATCTAGATTTCTAGATCTATATAATGTGCAGGTAGGTACCGTCCTGTTAGGCTAGATGTGAAATCTAGAGCTAGAGCTAGAGCTCTAGATTTAATCATCTACATAGATGCTAGAGCTGAAATCTAGAGCTAGAGCTAGAGCTCTAGAGCTAATCATCTACATAGATGTGGAATATAGAGCTAGAGCTAGAGCTCTAGATTTAATCATCTACATAGATGTGGAATATAGAGCTAGAGCTAGAGCTCTAGATTTAATCATCTACATAGATGTGGAATATAGAGCTAGAACTAGATCTAGATCTCTACATTTAATCATCTACATAGATGTGGAATCTAGAGCCAGCTCTCTACATTTAACCATCTACATAGATGGGGAATCTAGAGCTAGAGCCAGATTTCTAGATTTAATCATCTACACCTCTAAGCCCATAGATCTATAAATCTATCTAGATCTAGATCTAGGTCTAGATTACTTGATTCTAGATTTTTCCTCCAGAATTATAGAATAAGAATGCAGATCTAGGGATCTAAGCCAAGATCTAGATCATGTCTAGAGCAAGATATCAAAAATTTAGATTTGGATCTAAATCTAGATCTAGACATCTAGATCTAGATCTAGATAATATATAGCTCTAGATCTAGATAATATATAGCCCTACATCTATCTAGATGGGGTTGAGGAATGCTAATGTAGAATTAGATCTACAAGTAGATGGGGTGGGTGTTGCGTTGTCATTTTAGTTCATATATCGATATAGATCTATTATACTAGAGGGTGATGATGATCGAATCTAGATCTAGAATCTTGTTCTTTGTGAAGATTTAAACAGGTGTGGACCAAGACTTTGCAGACAACTATTATTTAGTCTATTATAGTCAGATTTATGTCGTAAAAGTCTAGATCGTGTCCTAATTTGCAGTTCCGTTAGACACAACACTTACATCTAGATCTCACTCTATGTAGAGATCTAGATCTAGATATATAATCTAGACCTGATCTTGACTAGAAGCTATATTTCTGGTATGTCTTCACAATAAAAAATACTTTACATCGATATTGATAAATAAACTCGTACACATATCTGTATCAGATAATTTTGCGGTTTAACGGCGTAAATTAAAATGGATCAAATTTGTACTCGTCAGTATCGGCTTACATGTACATTTGGAGGTGAGACGGAAGAAATATAGCCACAATCCCTTTCCTGAACCCCCTCCTAGATCTAAATACCTAGATCTAAATACCTAGATCTAAATTCCTAGATCTAGATCTAGTAAGTGTGTTAGTAAACCTAAGTAAAAATAACAAAAAAGCAGGGAAATATAACCTTGCCGGTGTGGTTGGATCCGCTAGCCTTGATATGTGATTCTAGATCTATATCTAGATGCCCAAAGATATTTTTTTATAGTAATGAACCCTCGCCCAACCCATCCCCTATGTTTGGGTGACACGATCATGAATTGATATTTTGGATTCTAACTCTAACTCTAGACAGTGGCAATCTCAACCCAAAGGTTTTGGATTCAAGAACCTCACACCGCCTATTGTAAAAAAAATTCGATTCTTTATAGTAAAATATACACACCCCCCCCCCCACTGGTCCTGGTATGTGGCTCGATACCTAGTCCCATCGGAAACTCACGCTAAAAACGAGGTCCCGTGTGCGTATGACAACACTGTTCACATAAAAGATCCCTTGGCTGTTTACAGGACAATCATGGCCAAATAACAAATCCTACTAAAAAAAACCAATCACCATAGTTGTGGATTTGGGTAAAATGAAATCGGAATCAATATCAAATCAAATGTCAATCAATATCAAATCAAATGTCAATCAATATAGATGATGTCTTTTTATAACGTGTACGTGCGACATTCACACTCTATGGGTCATGTAATACTGTTCATTTTGATGGGCAGAAAATGTCATGTTTGAATCAAATTGCATGTGTAACACTCAAGTTAGAGCATTTATACTATGACGATCTCTCGGACTGTGAGAGGTTTTGAAAATTGTATGGTTTTTTTTAACTCTCAAAGAATAGAAGGTTAACTTGAGAAAGACGAGGAAAGTAACTGAAATACTTCTGAGTGTTGTAATAGTGTTATCTTCCCCACTATTTTGCCAAGGAAAAGGGGAATAGTTTTAATGATTAATTGGACATTGGTGGTGAGAGCATGTTAAATATAGAGAGAGAGAGGCGGTGTAGATAGAGAGAGGGAAAGAGACAGACTGACAGAGGTAGAGAGAGAGACAGAGACAGAGACGGAGATAGGGAGGCAGAGTTCAAGATAGAACAGAAGACCAAGACGAAAGAAAAGGAAATACCAGAGAAGGGATCATTGAAAGTACAATTCAAAGTGAAAAAACACATATTACACAGTAAAGGTATGAAAAGTATATAATAAATAAGTAAAAGAGAATGAGACGGAGATTAATTCATTCTATATCACATCCCATGTTCCTTTCACTGCCCTCACTGTCAAAAGGACATCACTCATTGTCTCGTACACACCTGCAAACGATGTGTACTTTAACAATTCACTAAGTATTGAATTTGTAATCAAATGTGATGATATTTTCACAAATCGGATGTAAAATAAACATTATTTTGTAAGTAGAATAATGATTTACAATGCCATAATTTGCTGTCCTAAGAAAGAAAAAACTCAAAATCCAAATAATGAATGACTGAAAATGACAAGGTAGGTTACTTGGTGATAATGTGTGCGCGTTGATGGGGTTATTATTTAAAACAAAGGAGAAAAGTTTCAGAAATAGAAGAAAAATAATTAAATGCGGTTTGAGAGTCGTCCAGGTTCACTCCAGGTGCAGCGCCAGGTGTTCGGCATTAAATAAAAACTCGTCCACTGTCACTTCATGTAACTTGTCACTCCACCGATTATTGTTATCACAGGGATCCCAGTTGGTTTCATCCCTGATGACTATAAGTTGATCATAGAGTTATGTCGTCGTTTTACTAAGATTAGAAATTAGGAAGGAAAGATACCTGTAGATAAATAGCACTAACGAAGAAGAAGAAAGATATAAAAGAAAGACGCCGAAAGATAGGAAAGAAGACAGAAAAAAAGAACGATAAAAAGAAAGCAAGAGAGGAAGAAAGAAAGAAAGCAAGAGAGAAAGAAAGAAAGAAAAGAAGGAACATAAGAAAGAACGAAAGAAAGAAAGAAGAAAGGGAGGAATATGAACAAGAGCATGAGAAAATAAGACCACGAACAAATTTGACCTCACTGTACACGAGATATTCGTTCAGTTCCAGCAAAGCCAATCAACTGAAAGGCACATAAAATTCACTCAGTGACGACATTAAACTTTCTGATTTGTTTTTGGTTGTTGTTTGTTTTTTAGACTTAGTGTTTGTTCTTTTATTCACCAGACGGCTTTGATAGTCTTCTTCTAAACCATTTTTATGACGGCATTCAGCGGTACGGTCACGCTCCACTGTCTCCAAGGCTTTGTTGCTTGTTGTTGTTGTTGTTGTTGTTGATTGTAACATTATTGTTAGTTTTAAGTTAAACATTGATGGCATGGCTAGATTATATATACAGCCACGACCAAGTGATTACAAAAGTGTGCTTTTTAAAAACGTTTTTGTCCAGCCATAGTGGCTAGTGGTATATTGAAGAGTTTTACGTTGCTAATCGGGTTGGGGTGGGGGTGGGGGTGGTGGAGGGCTTTGTTGCTGGGGGTGAAAACGTGGAGGGCTTTTGGAGGGCTGCTGGGGGTTCTTTTTTGTTGCAAATGTTGGGGGGGTGAAACGTGGAGGGCTTTCGTTGCAAAAACGTGGAGGGCTTTCGTTGCAAATGTTGGGGGAGCTGGGGTGAAAACGTGGGGGGTTGCAAAACTGGGGGTGGAGGGCTTTTGTTGCAAACGTCATCAAACGGTGAGCTTATGGAGAACGGTAAGCAGCGAGCGAAAGAAAATAGTGATGGGGGGGGGGGGAGACGGTGCTCTTTAGGTAATGTTTCTCCTCTCAACCAAAAGGTTGTGGGTTCATGCTATGACAGATCGAAAAAGCTACTGGATTTTTACGCGTAAAACCCACCCTCTTTGTCCCGGTAGGTGAACTCTCATCTAATCCCATCGGAGACGGATGATAAAAGGGAGGGCCCGTGTGCAGATCACAACTCTCTGCGGACGTTAAAGAATCCGTAGCTGTTTACAGGATGGTCAATGCAAAATTCAAAATCTTACCAGAAACCCCGAGACAACCTTAGTCGTAGGTGTGGGTAAAATCAAATAAAACATCAGCAAGGAGGGGAGAGGGGATGGGTGGTGTTCAATATTAGACTAATGTATTTTCTTACAGCGCTTTGAACTTGGAAGAGCTCTATTCTGATCCTGGGTTATCTACCCTTGACTTGTGTGTGTCTTGGTGAGTATCCAGTATCACATTCACATAAATTACCTTTTTCTAACCTATGCCATTCTTTTACACCGGTGATTTATTGTTGCCGCTTTTGGTTACCTCGGATATGAGTTTGAGAACTGATTAACGTTAGCACTGGGGTGGCGTGCACTCTTACTCAACTTCCACGTGCCAGTATGAAGGCCGTGCCCTCCTTACATTCTGTGTTGGTTTTTTAGTTGTTTTTTAAAAATATTATTGAAGTCGTCAGTGGTTGGAGAAACAACTACTACTACTACTACTACTACTACTACTACTACTACTACTACTACTACTACTACTACTACTACTACTACTACTACTACTACTACTACTACTACTACTACTACTGCTGCTACTACTACTACTACTACTACTACTACTACTACTACTACTACTACCACTACTAATGTTGATGCTGCTACTGCTTCTACACCTACTACCGTTGCTGATACCGACTGCTGGCGCTACTATTACTACTGCTACTGCTGCTACTACAGCTACTACAACTGCTGCCACATCTACAACTACCACTTTAACTACTGCTACTGTTGCTATTTCTTCACTAACTACTTCTATTGCTGCTACCAGTACCACAACTAGTGCTACTGCTGCTGTTGCCATTATTGAACCTAGTCCTGTTACTGCTGTTATGATTGCACCTCCTCATTCTCCTCCTCCTCCTAGTATTTTTGCTGCTACTGCTAATGCTGCTGCTACTACTCATTCTACTGCTACGCTACTGCTGCTGCTGCTACTACTACTACTACTACTACTACTACTACTACTGTTACTTTTGTTACTAACAACTACTACTACTACTGCTATTACTACTGCTATTGCTGCTACTGCTACTACTACTACTGTTACTTTTGTTACTAACACTACTACTACTACTGCTATTACTACTGCTATCGCTGCTACTGCTACTAGTACTGTTACTTTGTTACTAACACTACTACTACTACTGCTATTACTACTGCTATTGCTGCTACTGCTACTACTACTACTACTACTACTACTACTACTACTACTACTGTTACTTTTGTTACTAACACTACTACTACTACTGCTATTACTACTGCTATTGCTGCTACTGCTACTACTACTACTACTACTACTACTACTATTACTACTACTACTACGACACTACTACTACCATTTCTACAACTACTATTGCTACTACTACTGCTACTACTACTACTACTACTACTACTACTACTACTACTACTACTACTGCTACTACTACTACTACTACTACTACTGCTGCCACAGATACAAGGAATAGTACTGCAGTAGGCCGGTAGCTAGTAGAGGGAAAATACAAAATTGAATATAAAGGCCTAATAGGTAGAACAGAGACAGTTACGAAGACAGAAAAGTTTCGGGCAAAACCGCCCTTCCTCAGTCACACAATAACGATACAAGAATGATTTAGTGGCCGTGAGTGACACTAGTATATGGCGCCAAAGGTGGCCAGTCATGTGATGACCCATCACGTAGATTCCATGAGTAAGCCTCATAACAATAGAAACCAAATGTATACATGTAATTTTAAAAAATTATGACATACCAAGTACAATAAAAATAAAGGACTTGGTTTCAAAACGTCTTCTTCATCACTGGCAAAATGATCCCATGTAGGAAGGAGTATGTGATCTGCTTGATCAGGATCCGCCTCTTTTTGTTTACAGGCATGACAGGAATCTTTGTGATCTCCTGGTCCACAGCAGGTTACATTCTCCTTCCTACACAGACGCTCGATGTATGTATAGCTACTACTACTACGTTGTAATACCTGCCCATATGTTGAGGAAGTGGTATCCATATCCTTCCCCAACCATGAACTGAAAGTCAGGTCAGCCTTTACATGGTGTCAGCAGATATATCGTTTACACCATTTCTTGTAAACGATGTCCTATGAGGTACATTGAGGAAACTGGTCTTTGCTTGGCTGACCGCTTTACCCAACACATCACCGACATCAGAAACTGTCATTCCAAATCTGTTC
>JAXRKP010000833.1:162500-165000 GCA_037039925.1 Doris montereyensis
TTATCATTATTATTATTATTATTATTATTATTATTATTATTATTATTATTATTGTTATTTTTATTTTTTATTTATTCTTATTTATTATTATTATTATTATTTTGTTATTACTATTATCATTATTACTATTATCATTATTATTATTATTATTATTATTATTATTATTATTATTATTATTATTATTATTATTATTTTTTACTGTCCTTCTCCCATCATTTCATATGTTTGGCTGCCCTCTTATCATCTGTCTGTCTCTTTGTGTTTTTATGTATCTACATGACACACTCAGTCTCTTTCTTTCTTTCTGCTCGTCTGTCTCTATTTCCCATTCTTTTTTTTTGATACTAGGTCCCTATCTAGGAAGCTGACCGTTAGTTGGGTAGGTTCTAGACCAACATGTAGATCTTAGTCTACTTAGTGATTATGTTACCGCTCGCAGAAGGCTCGAATTCGCCTACCTGTCAATTTCATTCGTATAATTATCCTTTTGTTTTTGTTATTAATCACAGCCTTCTTCTTGTTTTTCGTTCTTTCGTCTAAATTTAGATTTACTTGTAATTGATTTTAAGCACTTTCGTTCTGTATTTAATTTTTTTAATCGAGTTTTTTTTTCCTCTATCAATTCGCTTCTGGTTCGTAGACATAAACATCACGGCAGTTATCTATTCTATAACTTTTGCTCTTTTGTTCATACAAGGTTTATAAATGAAACTAACAAATTCAACGATTCGAATAAATGAAAATGAATAAGCCCATTCATCTCCAATTTTGAACGAGCATGTAAATTGTCAGAATTGTCGATTGCTGCATGAAAATCTGATTCAGCGTTACACGATCCAAGTTTGCATCAAATATAATTTTTGACTAGCTGAGAATCCCTCTAGTAGGCTAGGTTCTAGATCTATATCTACATCTTGTTCTACAATCTACGTCATCGTTCTGCTGATGCTCATGAAAGGTTTGAACTCGCTACCTCTCTGTTCTATTTGTCTAATTGTTTCTTTTGTGTTTTCTTTCGGACATGATTGTCCAATTAGTTTTGAATCGAGTGTGTGTTGTTCAGTTCGTTTCCCGGTTCGTAAAAAAACATGGAAATCACGGGGCTTCTTTTGTTATGTTTTGTTTGTTCATAGGCTCAGTTTATAAATGACATCGATATATCTTGTAACCTTTCGAGTTTATGTTTTGTTTGTTCATAGGCTCAGTTTATAAATGACATCGATATATCTTGTAACATTTCGAGTTTATGTTTTGTTTGTTCATAGGCTCAGTTTATAAATGACATGATATATCTTATAACATTTCGAGTTTATGTTTTGTTTGTTCATAGGCTCAGTTTATAAATGACATCGATATATCTTGTAACCTTTCGAGTTTATGTTTTGTTTGTTCATAGGCTCAGTTTATAAATGACATCGATATATCTTGTAACCTTTCGAGTTTATGTTTTGTTTGTTCATAGGCTCAGTTTATAAATGACATCGATATATCTTGTAACCTTTCGAGTTTATGTTTTGTTTGTTCATAGGCTCAGTTTATAAATGACATCGATATATCTTGTAACATTTCGAGTTTATGTTTTGTTTGTTCATAGGCTCAGTTTATAAATGACATCGATATATCTTGTAACCTTTCGAGTTTATGTTTTGTTTGTTCATAGGCTCAGTTTATAAATGACATCGATTTATCTTGTAACCTTTCGAGTTTATGTTTTGTTTGTTCATAGGCTCAGTTTATAAATGACATCGATATATCTTGTAACCTTTCGAGTTTATGTTTTGTTTGTTCATAGGCTCAGTTTATAAATGACATCGATATATCTTGTAACCTTTCGAGTTTATGTTTTGTTTGTTCATAGGCTCAGTTTATAAATGACATCGATATATCTTGTAACCTTTCGAGTTTATGTTTTGTTTGTTCATAGGCTCAGTTTATAAATGACATCGATATATCTTGTAACCTTTCGAGTTTATGTTTTGTTTGTTCATTGGCTCAGTTTATAAATGACATCGATATATCTTGTAACCTTTCTTGTAAGTTTATGTTTTGTTTGTTCATTGGCCCAGATTATAAATGATATCCATACATCTTGTAACATTTCGAGTTTATGTTTTGTTTGTTCATAGACTCAGTTTATAAATGAAATCGATATATCTTGTAACCTTTCGAGTTTATGTTTTGTTTGTTCATAGGCTCAGTTTATAAATGACATCGATATATCTTGTAACCTTTCGAGTTTATGTTTTGTTTGTTCATTGGCCCAGATTATAAATGATATCCATACATCTTGTAACATTTCGAATGTATGGGTTTTTTTTGTTCATAGACTCAGTTTATACATGAAATCGATATATCTTGAACCTTTTCGAATTTATGGGGGTTTTTTTGTTCATAGACTGAAATCGATATATCTTGTAACTTTTCGAATTTATGGGTTTTTTTGTTCATAGACTGCAATCGATATATTTTGTAACCTTTCGAATTTATGGGGGGGGGGGGG
>JAXRKP010000833.1:170000-192500 GCA_037039925.1 Doris montereyensis
TTGATTGTAGGCTAGCATCAATGGGTATATCAGTTCGTGTTCAATGATTGTAGGCTAGCATCAATAGGTATATCAGTTCGTGTTCAATTGACTGTATGCTAACATCAATACGTATATCAGTTCGTGTTCAATTGATTTAGGCTAACATCAATAAGTCAATCGTGTTCAATAGACTGTCGTGTTCTATTTTCAATGGTTAGATTAGTTCGTGTTCAATTGATTGTAGCTAGCAGCAATTGGTGTAGGCTAGCATCGTTCGTGTTAATAGATTGTAGCTATCTTTTTTAACATCAATTGGGTAGGCTAGTTCGTGTTCAATAGATTGTAGCTAGCAGCAATTGGGTAGGCTAGTTTGTGTTCAATAGATTGTAGCTAGTAGCAATTGGGTAGGCTAGTTCGTGTTCAATAGATTGTAGCCAGCAGCAATTGGGTAGGCTAGTTTGCGTTCAATAGATTGTAGCTAGTAGCAATTGGATAGGCTAGTTCGTGTTCAATAGATTGTAGCTAGCAGCAATTGGGTAGGCTAGCTCGCGTTCAATAGATTGTAGCTAGTAGCAATTGGATAGGCTAGTTCGTGTTCAATAGATTGTAGCTAGTAGCAATTGGATAAGCTAGTTCGTGTTCAATAGATTGTAGCTAGCAGCAATTGGGTAGACTAGTTCGTGTTCAATAGATTGTAGCTAGCAGCAATTGGGTAGGCTAGTTCGTGTTCAATAGATTGTAGCTAGTAGCAATTGGATAGGCTAGTTCGTGTTCAATAGATTGTAGCTAGTAGCAATTGGATAAGCTAGCTCGCGTTCAATAGATTGTAGCTAGCAGCAATTGGGTAGACTAGTTCGTGTTCAATAGATTGTAGCTAGCAGCAATTGGGTAGACTAGTTCGTGTTCAATAGATTGTAGCTAGCAGCAATTGGGTAGGCTAGTTCGTGTTCAATAGATTGTAGCTAGCAGCAATTGGGTAGACTAGTTCGTGTTCAATAGATTGTAGCTAGCAGCAATTGGGTAGACTAGTTCGTGTTCAATTGGCTGTGGGCTAGCATCACTAGGTAGTCTAGTTTTTGTTCAATACATTGGAGGTTAGTATTAAATGCGTAGACTAGTTTGTGTTGCATAGACTACATTGTTAGTATCTATGGATAGACTAGTTCGTGTTTAATAGAATGTAAGCTAGTATCAATAGATATTCCAGTTTGTGTTCAATAGAATGTAGGCTAGTATCAAGAGATATTCCAGTTCGTGTTCAATAGAATGTAGGCTAGTATCAATAGATATTCCAGTTCGTGTTCAATAGAATGTAGGCTAGTATCAAGAGATATTCCAGGTCGTGTTCAATACAATGTAGGCTAGTATCAATAGATATTCCAGTTTGTGTTCAATAGAATGTAGGATAGTATCAATAGATATTCCAGTTCGTGCTCAATAGAATGTAGGCTAGTATCAATAGGTATTCCAGTTCGTGTTCAATAGAATGTAGGCTAGTATCAAGAGATATTCCAGTTCGTGTTCAATAGAATGTAGGCTAGTATCAAGAGATATTCCAGTTTGGGTTCACTAGAATGTAGGCTAGTATCAATAGGCATTCCAGTTCGTGCTCAATATACTGTAGGCTAGTACATGTAGCAATGGGTATACACGTTTGTGTTCAATAGGCTGTCAGCTAGCCTCAATGAGAAGACTGGTTATTAAAATAAAAGCTACATAATTATTTTTCCATGGTAGTGTGAAGAATAATGAATGTGTTAAACGATTTCCCAGGGGTTGGCACAGGCCGGCGGCAAGACGAATTCGAGGTAGCATTAGCAAACAACATAATCATTGACACTAGGCTGGATTGACTATCACAATGTCTATTCACTATTCGTTGTCAGAGTGTGGTGGCTTGCGTGCCTCATCAACCCGGAGAGCTATGCCAGCGGGAGTTTAAGCTCCTGGCAGGGTCATCCAAGCTGCACAGGTCGAAGGGTGGAGGTCACACTAATCTGGACACATTGGGTAGACAGGACTCGCAAGCTCAGGACGGCAACCAGTCTAGCAGTGAATCTCCAAATTTAATCCCGGTCCTCCAGGATGGGGGTTGGTGAAGGGCTAACAATCCCTCCCATAAAACAATTAGTTACAGAAACGTCAAGAGGAAAAACACAACGCCAAGTCTTGGGAACGGTAAGCAGCCCACTAGAACTGAGTATGAAGCGTTCCAGTGAAAGCCGAAAGGAAGCTGGCGTGCCGATGGTTCTACTCTCACCCAGGACAAACGCAAAACTGGTCACGTGCAACGTGCGATCGATGTTCGAAGCGGAGAAGACGGCACAGATGGCCGCAAAAATGCCGTCATACAACTTCGCAATTTTGGGCCTTTGTGAAACAAGATGGACTGGAGCAAGGGAGCTTCGCCTCACCACAGGAGAACTTCTCATTTACTGCGGATACCAACAGGAAGATGCCTCCCACACTGAGGGAGTTGGAATAATTATTTCACCAGTAGCAGCTAAATTGGTGTTATAATGGAATGCCATATCCTGCAGAATAATCACTGCCATATTCTTCACAAAATCCCGTAACACTTTGATGTTCCAGTGTTATGCACCAACGAATGAAGCAGAGGACGAAAAGAAAGAAGAATTTTATAAACAGTTGCAAGATGTGATAAATCAAAAAGCAAAGAAAGATGTCTTGATCCTGATGGGCGACCTAAATGCTAAAATTGGAAGCGACAACACTGGCATAGAGCTTTGTTTAGGCAAAGGTCTGGGAGTTCGGAATGAAAATGGAGAATTGTTAGTGACTTTTACTTTTACATGTTCAATGGACTTGCGATTGGGGAAGCATCTTCCCGCATAGAAGAGTACACAAGGTTACCTGGGTGTCTCCAGATCCTCAGGCCGAGAATGAAATTGATCGCATTTGCATTGGCAGTAGGTTTAGAAGATCCATGTGAGATGTTCGAAACAGGAGAGGTGCTCTGATCATCTACTAGTAGGGACCTTTCAATTTAAGTTGAAGAGCTACAAAATTAAATTTGAAAAAATTGACTTTAAATACAACACTGAGCTATTACAGAACCCACAGACCAAAAACGTGTTCCAAATACAATTGAAAAACCATTACGCACCATTAGCAAACCTTAACCAAGTGGAATTTTCAGTAGAACAGGCATGGGAACATACACAAACACCCTGGAAAACCACTTACAATGAAATACTTGACAAGAAAAGAAGACAACACAAGGACTGGATAACATTAGAAACAGTGTAAAAGATAAAAATCAGAAAGGATTTACAATCAAAGGTAAACAACAGCAAGACGAGAGCATCAAAAGCTCACACACAGGAATAATATTATATGGCTCATAAAGAAGTAAGAAAAAGCGTGAAGCAGGACAAGAAGAAACATCAAAAAGAACTTGCACAGCAAGCGGAAGCAGCAGCAAAAGAATATGAAAGAGCTGTACACGAAAATGTACTGGGACAAGGCGTACTATTGAGCAACCAGTTCAAAACAAAGAAAGTAAAGTATTAACTAACACAAACAATCAACTACCGTACACAGATAGAGAGAATACTTTGAAGAGCTCTTCAACCGTCCTGCACCCAATGATCCTAAGACATCCCATCAGCAGAGACAGTGTTGGAAATCAATACAGATCCACCATCAAAGAGAGAGATCCACAATGATGTAACAAAACTTAAATATAACAAATCACGGGGACCAGATGGTGTACCTCCTGAAGCACCAAAGGCAGCCAGTAGAACAACTGTAGACATGCTGCATAAACTTTATCACAAGATTTGGGAAACAAAAAGAGGTCCCAAAAGACTGGAAACATGGCTATATTGTAAAAATACCTAAAAAGGAAACCTTACTGACTGTAATAACTGGCGAAGTATTACCTTTTTATCCGTACCTCGAAAAGTCTTCAATATAATTTCTTTAAGGAGATTGAAAGACGTCTCAGAAAAGAACAGGCAAATGACCACTTCATGCACAGATCACATATGCACCTTACGTATTATCATTAAACAATCAATCGAATAAAATTGCCCTATTTATATTAATTTTACCGACATGGAAAAAAGTATTTGATAGTGTGTACTGTACAACAATGTGGAAGCTACTCAAATATCATGGAATCCCATAAAAATAGTCAGTTTACTACAATACTACAAACAACATATGATTCTTAAACCTGCCAAGTCTTTCAGAATAAACCTCACAAGAACCCTTCAATATACTAACCGGAGTCAAGCAAGGATGTTTATTATCACTGCTCCTTTTCTTGATAGCATTGGATTGAATCATGGCAAATACAACAACAGGACACAGAACAGGAACTCAATGGTCTCTGACTCATCAACTGGAGATATTGATTTTGCCGATGATGTAGCACTTCTCTCTCATCGACATAATGATATCGCGGAAAAACAAACAGAATGGCCAAGGAAGCAAAACTGGAAATGAATATAAACAAAAGGAAAACTAAAATTCTCAGAATTAATAACTTCAATAATAACATCACACTTGATGGAATGGAATTAGAAGATGTCGGCCAGTTCACATATTTGGGCAGTGTCGTAAGTCAGGACCAGGATATCAGCGCCAGAATTGGGAAGGCGACAGCAGCATTTAGGACCCAAAGACCATTTTGGCATTCACAGACCACATCCTTAAACATAAAAATCCGTATTTTCAACACAAACATAAAATCAGTCCTTCTGTACGCCTGTGAAACATGGCGCGCCATTAAAACATCCACAGGAAGACGTCAAACGTTTATTAACAGGTGCCTGTGACAAATCCTACACATCAAATGGTTTGATAAAACTACAAACGAAGAACTTTGGGAAAAGACACGTCAAGAACCGATAGAAGTACAGATTAAGAGAAGGAAATATGGCTTGGACACACCTTTAGAAAAATCCTCAGAGAACATAACACGGCAGGCCTTGAAATGGAACCCACAAGGGAAGAGAGGTCGAGGGAGACCAAAGACAACATGGAGGAAATCAACCCTGCAGGAAGCTCGGCCGCTGGGCTTCTCCCTGGAACGAGACAGAGATGGTGGAATAGGACAGAGTTACAGAGTGGAGAGATTAGCGACCTATGTCCCACCCGGGGTACAAGGGTGTAAGTCAAGGCAGGATTGAACTAGTGACCTCTGCTTCGGCGAAACACATCACATCGCCATGAAAGGGACTTAATAGTTCAGAGCCCAAAAGGTCGTGGATAAAACCCCAACGGTTGAAAGATTTTCTCGGGTTTATTTCAAATAAAAACTGCCCCATCCTGGTCCAGACAGGTGGATCGACACTTAGTCCCATTGGAGACGGACGATAAAAACAGGTGCGATGTGCAGATCACAACACTCTGTGCACGTTAACGACCCCTTGGCTATCAGATCACAACCCTCTGTGCACGTTAACGATCCCTTGGCTATCAGATCACAACCCTCTGTGCACGTTAACGATCCCTTGGCTATCAGATCACAACCTCTGTGCACGTTAACGATCCCTTGGCTATCAGATCACAACTCTGTGCACGTTAACGATCCCTTGGCTATCAGATCACAACACTCTGTGCACGTTAACGATCCCTTGGCTATCAGATCACAACCTCTGTGCACGTTAACGATCCCTTGGCTATCAGATCACAACACTTCTGTGCACGTCAACGATTCCTTGGTTTGTTTACAGGGCAGTCCGGCCAAAACTAAAAATCCTACAAAATACGTTGAGATCACCTTAGATGTAGTTGTTGATGAGTCAAATCACAGCAAAATCAAATCAATATCAAATCAACATCAAATCAACATCAAATCAAAATCAAATCAAAATCAAATCAACATCAAATCAAAATCAAATCAACATCAAATCAAAATCAAATCAACATCAAATCAACATTAAATCAACATCAAATCAACATCAAATCAACATCACGCTTCTATCTTCTTGGTTTGCTTGGGTGGCGTTGTGATACGCATGACTGCTCCTGTCACTATTTTTCCCGTCTTTTCTTTCTAATGTCGTATTGTTACTTCTTCAAAGACCACGGGCTGACTGACGTGTGACTTTTAAACTGATTATGGTTATCGGGGAAGCGGTAAATCGTAACAATCTTCTCAACTATTTTGTTCTTTTTTTTTGCGTAACTGATATCAACCGGCATTTATTTTTGTCGCCTTCAGCTGGATCTTCAAAGCATTGAAGTGTCTCATGATTGTCGCATTATTAACTCAAACCCCGCGATGTCTTTATTTCCAATAATCAAATCTACTCACCAAGTCTACGTTTGACAAGTAAGTTAGTTCTGTGGCAATGTGACACCCAGGGTAACTTCTACACAATGGCTCTTATGAAGAAAATAATAATTTTAAGAATTAAAGGGCTCATGGGAGAAAGAAAGTATGAAAACAAGACAGACAATAGAACGCAGGCTCGTTTACTATGTAAATGTCCAAACGTTGAAACCATGCATGGCCGACACGATGTCTCACACATCCTAAGACCAGGCATTTGATAAAGAAACGTTACAACAAAGCAAAGGAAGCTTGTAAAGGTGCATTGACAAAGTATACGGGGATGAAATATTCACTCGTTTCTCCATCACAAAGAACTCTTGTCCAACATTACCTCCTTTGAACTGCCAATTATCTGCGTGCCACGTCATCAATTATTGAGCTAAACCGATGATAGAGGTCTCTCCGGATAAATGATTAATCTCGAACTGTCTCGGTAGTCGGACTGTCTGTGGTACCAAGGGGAGCTAGCGAGAAGGAAAAGACAGAAGGTGACCGAGGGGGTGGCGAGGGCTATGGCTGTGGGGAGGGAAACGAGACTGTCGAGAGGCGTCTTGACAGGGACCAGCCTGTCCTCCTCACTTTCACACTGCTAGTACTTTTGAGTCTCGTGTCTGTGCAGTTCTTGGTCGTTATGTGCTTTGTTTTATCGTCAAGCCACCCTTTTATGTTCTCATGTTTCATTTCCCTCGTTGAAAATGTTGCCCATTAAGGAAACTTAAATAGATGCAATACCTTCAGCATGTCCCATAACGATAACAAACAACACGCTCGAAAATTACTAACACATTGTAAAAAGAAATAAATGAATGTGTGAAACAGTTCGTAGCGAAAGGGAGGAGCAGGCGATTTTTTTTTATATCACTTTTATTTTCAGGAATATATAGTCAGATACTGTTCATTGGTAAGACACCACAAGGCACCACAAAAGGTGTTGGTAGAGAAACGTGTGATCACCACCATGATGGACAGGGTTACTTCAAACAAACAAACAAACAACTCGTTGGTTAATATTAGTTAGACAACAGGGTAGGAGTTATGTTACAGTACTTATGGTATAAGTAACTATTGTTTATGATCAAGGCAGATAGTAAAATAAACATGACGTAAAGTATTATCAGTGCTTGATGGTCCATAGCACATTTTGATGAGGAGGAAGTAAAGCATTTCTGTTATCATTCCAGTGGCTTTTGGGGTATTAGTCGTTCGCCCCAGTTTCGATTTAAGCAATTTACAAGTTTCCGCCGCTGTGTTTCTTCTGTAATGTAAAGGCAGCTTTCATACATGGGTTGAAGGAGGAGGATCAGCCTCAAATTATTTAGTGGTTGATGGTCCATGAGAATATTGATATCTAACTATTTCATAAGGATTAAAACAAAGGCTGTCATGATGAGGCATCTATTTATGAATCAAGGAGTGACTTTCTGGACCCGTAATCACGGTGGTGTTGAACTAAGAGCGCTGAGAACTTTCCCTTACATATGTGTCCTTTGAAATATACATGACTCGATGTCTCCTTCAGTTGACTTTGGAGTGAATGAATGCAGGGTTATACGAAGTAAATGCTAGAGCTATTTTAAAGATAATGATGACAGTACATGTAATAATAATAATAATAATAATAATAATAATAATAATAATAATAATGATTATTATTATTATTATTATTATTATTATTATTATTATTATCATGATGATTATGATAATAATAATAATAATAATAAACAATAATAATAATAATAATAATAATAATAATATATAGTAACAGTTATAATGATAATAATGATAATAATTATAATAATAACAATCTATATACTACTACTACTAATAATAATAATAAATAATAATACTATTAATGATAAACGTAATAATAACAATAATAATAATAATAATAAAAAATAATAATAAAAATAATAATAATAATAATAATAATAATAATAATAATAATGAGCATGATAAATATAATAATGGTACCGATGATAACAATGATAATAACAAGAAGAAAAGAAGAAAAGAAAATAGTACATGTACTACTACTACTACTACTACTACTACTACTACTACTACTACTACTACTACTACTACTACTACTACTACTACTACCACTACTACTACTACTTCTACTACTACTACTACTACAATTACTACTACTACTACTACTACTACTACTACTACTACTACTACTATTAATACCACTACTACTACTACCACTACTACTACTACTACTACTACACTACTACTACACTTACTACTACTACTACTACTACTACTACTACTACTACTACTACTACTACTACTACTACTACTACTACTACTACTACTACTTTTACTACTACCACTAATAATAATAATAATAATAATAATAATAATAATAATAATGCAACAATAACATTACTGAGGATAATAATAATAATAATAATAATAATAATAATAATAATAATAATAATAATAATAATAATAATAATAATAATAATAATAATATTAATATCAATATTAATAATAATCATAATTAAAAAATAATAATTATGATAATGAATAATGTCAAAATGTATGTATAATGTGATTAGCAAGCAGTGCTCGTTTTATGTGTTTTTATTACAGACTTGAAAAGTGGGTTGTTTGGGAGGGGGGGGTTGTCGGGACTATAATTTAAGTGATTACCTCGTGAACGCAGCTCACCACTAAATTTATGACAGACGACATTTTATAATAAGTATGTGTTCGAATTATCATTTTACCTTTTCACCGTGCTTATGTTTGCAGTGACTAACCAACACTGCTACAGGTTACAAGACATCGCCTAGATACACATGTGTCGTATTCTGATACCATCATGCCTGACACAATTGTGGGGTATAATTTGTTTTAAAGATATAGGTGCCTCTCTCGGGCTTTGACTGCGGTCAACTCAGAACCCACTGTCCTAGGTACGGGTGATATCTATTACTATGAGATCGAGTCGTACTCGATTCGGCGTTACGCAGGCTTTGTATTGTGATGACCGGACGTCGATGAATTGCTGACAATAAATAGTTTCCTCACTCGCAGGGAAACAATTTGTTTTTCAATACAGTCAAAAACAGTTTTGACCCTGAAGCTGATACGATCATAATCTAAAGCAGCCTATTTAAAACCTACATGCCAAATAAGGTGTAGCTGTATCTGTGGTTGTAGAATCTTATTTGGTTTTAAACTGGCCTTAGGGACAGTGGTTTTCAAGTTTGCTGTGCTCAAAGTTAGGAAAGTCAGCTCTGTATTATAATTTAGTTTCAACTCTAGATCTAGACATGCCGAAGTAAAAAGAGGAGAAATGTTAACACGTCGGTAAACTCTCAAAACTCTCAACACTCTCAACACACTCACACACACACGCACACACACACAGGTGCGCACATCGAACTATATTGTCCTAACTGCCACACACACACACACACACATCGAACTATGTTGTCCTAACCACACACACACATACACACGCACATCGAAATATATTATATTGACTACAACACAGACACACACACACACACACACATCGAACTATATTGTCCTAACTACACCACACACACGCACATCGAACTATATTGTCCTAACTACACACACACACACACATCGAACTATATTGTCCTAACTACAAACACACACGCACATCGAACTATATTGTCATAACTACAACACAGACACACATCGAACTATATTGTCCTAACTACAACACAGACACACACATCGAACTATATTGTCATAACTACAACACAGACACACACATCGAACTATATTGTTCTAACTACAACACACACACGCATATCGAACTATATTTTCTTTAACTACACACACACATACACACACGCACGCACATCGAACTATATTGTCCTAACTACAACACATGCACACACGCATATCGAACTATATTGTTCTAACAACAACATACACACACATCGAACTATATTGTCCTAACTACAACACATACACACACATCGAACTATATTGTCCTAACTACAACACACACGCATATCGAAATATATTATATTGACTTGACGCACACACACACACACACATCGAACTATATTGTCCTAACTACAACACACACACGCACACACGAACTATGTTGTCCTAACTACAACACACACACGCACATCGAACTATATTGTCCTAACTACAACACACACACGCACATCGAACTATATTGTCCTAACTACAACACACACATACACATGCACGCACATCGTGAACTATATTGTCTTAACTATAATACACACACACATATATACGCACATTGAACTATATTGTTTTGTACAACACATACACACACATCGAACTATATTGTCCTAACTACAACACATACACGCATATCGAACTATATTGTCCTAACTACAACACATACACACGCACATCGAACTATATTGTCCTAATCACAACACACACATACACATCGAATATTGTCTTAACTACAACAACACACAACACACGCACAACGAACTATATTGTCCTAACTACAACACAGACACACACACGCACAATGAACTATATTGTCCTAACTACAACACATACACACACACACGCATATCGAACCATATTGTCTTAACTACAACACATACACACACACGCATATCGAACTATATTGTCCTAACTACAACACACACACACACACGCATATCACAACTATATTGTCCTAACCACAACAAACACACACGCATAACGAACTATATTGTCCTAACTACAACACACACACACACACACGCAATCGAACTATATTGTCTTAACTGCCACACACACACAACACACACATCACTGCGTTGTCCTAACTACCACACACACACACACATACGAACATCGAAATATATTATATTGACTACAAACACACACACATACATCGAACTATATTGTCCTAATACCACACACACGCACATCGAACTATATTGTCCTAACTACAAACATACACACACATCGAACTATATTGTCCTGACTACCTATGCACATCAACATTGTCATAACTACAACACAGACACACACATCGAACTATATTGTCCTAACTACAAAACAGACACACACATCGAACTATATTGTCATAACACAACACAGACACACACATCGAACTATATTGTTCTAACTACAACACACACACGCATATCGAACTATATTTTCTTAACTACAACACACACATACACACACGCACATCGAACTATATTGTCCTAACTACAACACATGCACACACGCATATCGAACTATATTGTTCTAACTACAACACATACACACACACATCGAACTATATTGTCTAACTAACATACACATCGAACTATATCCTAACTACAACACACACACGCATATCGAAATATATTATATTGTATAACACAGACGCACAACACACACACATCGAACTATATTGTCCTAACTACAACAACACACGCACACAACTTGAACATTGTCCTAACTACAAACACACACACGCACATCGAAACTATATTGTCCATACAAACGAACATCAGAACTATATTGTCCTAACTACAACACACACACACATGCACGCACATCGAACTATATTGTCTTGAAACTATAATAACACACATATATACGCACATTGAACTATATTGTTTTAAGTACAACACATACACACACATCGAACTATATTGTCCTAACTACAACACATACACGCATATCGAACTATATTGTCCTAACTACAACACACACACACGCACATCGAACTATATTGTCCTAACTAACATACACATCGAAAATTGTCTTAACACATACACGCATATCGAACTATATTGTCTTAACTACAACACACACACACACGCACAACGAACTATATTGTCCTAACTACAACACATACACACACACGCATACGAACTATATTGTCTTAACTACACGCATACACACACACGCATATCGAACTATATTGTCCTAACTACAACACACACACACACACGCATATCGAACTATATTGTCCTAACTACAACACACACACACACACACGCATAACGAACTATATTGTCCTAACTACAACACACACACACACACGCACATCGAACTATATTGTCTTAACTATAACACACACACATATATACGCACATTGAACTATATTGTTTTAAGTACAACACATACACGCATATCGAACTATATTGTCTTAACTACAACACACACACGCATATCGAACTATATTGTCTTAACTACAACACACACACGCATATCGAACTATATTGTCTTAACTACAACACACACACGCATGTCGAACTATATTGTCCTAACTACAACACACACACACACACACGCATATCGAACTATATTGTAACAACTACAACACACACACGCATATCGAACTATATTGTCCTAACTACAACACACACACACACATCGAACTATTTTGTCTTAACATAACACAACACACATATCGAACTATATATGTCCTAACTACAACACACAGACACACATCGAACTATATTGTCCTAACTACAACACATACACGCATATCGAACTATATTGTCTTAACACAACACACACACGCACATCGAACTATATTGTCCTAACTACAACACACACACACACATCGAACTATATTGTCTTAACTACAACACACACACACACGCATATCGAACTATATTGTCCTAACTACACACACACACACACATCGAACTATATTGTCCTAACTACAACACACACACGCACATCGAACTATATTGTCCTAACTACAACACACACATACACACGCACGCAGATCGAACTATATTGTCTTAACTACAATACACATACATATATACGCACATTAAACTATATTGTTTTAAGTACAACACACACACGCACATCGAACTATATTGTCTTAAGTACAATACACACACACACACACACACATCGAACTATATTGTCCTAACTACAGCACACACACATTGAACTATTTGTTCTTACCACAACACACACACGCATACACGCACACACACACACATATCGAATCGAACTGTATTGTCCTAACTACAACACACACACACACAAACGCACATCGAACTAGATTGTTCTCACTACAATACAGACACATGCACACACACACAGACACGGACACCCACAGACATACGCACTCACATATGGTCAGCTCAGAGTTCTCTTGTCGTAGCGACACACTTGATGATGTATGGAGCTCTAATGATTATCAGACCCACAGTCGTCCATCTAGATCTTCTATCCTGTCTGTCTTTCTCACACAAAATTCTAACCAAAGTCAGTTTACGTCTGTCACAAATTTTACTTTTTTGCCTTTTGTCCAAACTCCAGATTGTCTGTCCAGCTGAAAACTTCGGAGACTTTTTTTTTCCTTCTAAAAATAACTTTTATGTAGTGAAGACAGGGGGCTCTACTCCAGAGGCAAGGTGTCGGCCCTCTCAACCAAAGGTAGTGGGTTCGAGCCCGTTGAACGGATGAACAATTTTTCAAGTTTTTTCGAGCAAAATCTACCCCCCATCCCCCTCCTTGCCCAGGTAGATGAATTGACACCTAGTCCCACGGAGATGGGCGATAAAAAGGAGGTCCCGCGTGCAGATAACAAACACTCTGTGCACGTTAAAGATCCATTGGCTGTTTACAGGGCAGTCTGGGCAAAATTAAAATCCTACCAAAACCCGGAGATCACCCTAGTTGTGGGATGCGGGTAAATCGAATTTAGAAAAGAGAACAACAAAAAGTGAGAAGGATGTTATGCTGAATCGACGACGACAGACATGTTGAGAGGCTGCGGGTTTGAACTGGACACGAACCAGGCGCATTCAATTCAATTAAAAAATGGCTTTATTGTCGGTAACATTATACATTGTCATTACAAAAAGAGACATGCAGATATCACAAAGGAAATAACTAATAAACCCTTATGGGCTTTTCACCGACGCATGGTGGCGCTGATCTTGAAAACATTCTTTGAAAAAACATCTTGAAGAAAAAAAAAAAGACTTTTTGAGACAAGACAGGAAATGTACAGCAAGTTCATCAAGGTCATAGCTGATAACCCGCCGCTTAATCTCCCTGAAAAGAGATGCGATGTGTCTACACTGGTGTGACTGATTTCATTGGATGTGGAAAATTTGAACTTGGCTTTGTGGTAACCTGTTGGAAATGTCCTTGAGTGGCAGACACGAACAACTCCAGGTACTGGTATGTCTACGCACTTGTAGTCTGGCACTTTTGAGTACTAAGAGAGTAATTTATCACGTGGAATTCCCTGTGGCGAAGTCACTTGGCGTGTTTTGACTTGCATTTCCTCAATGCTTACACCCCCCTCCCTCATGGTGAGCAGTAATCAACGGCAAAGGTTATCCTGTCCCAGGCTTGCTTTCCTGATCCCGCGTCTTCTATATCACTATCAGGCAATTAACTTTTAACCATGGTGGATTTCTACTTCTACTGTGCTTTCCTCTCTTGTCTTGTTTTCTCTGAGAGCGCACTTACTGACGATGCGTTTGTTTTTTTTGTTTTTTATTGTTGTTACAGTTGGTTTTGTCTCGGGGTTTTTTTTCTCCGGCATAATTATTTTTGTATCTTGCTATGCCTTAGTTTTTCCCCTGACTGCCCTGTAAACAGCCAAGGGATCTTCAACTGGGGTAGATTTTGCTATGTCTTAGTTTTTCCCCCTGGCTGCCTGTAAACAGCCAAGGGATCTTCAACGGGGGTAGATTCTGCTCGAAAAACTCGGAGAAAATTGCTCAATTATTGGCGGGGCTCGAACCCACTTCCTTTTCGTTGATAGGCCGACATTTTGCGCCTCTGGATTATCTGAGTTCCCCCCCACCTCTTGTTTTTGGTTGTCGTTATAGTTGTTTTTTCCGGGGGGAGGATCCTTCAGCATAATCATTATTTTTATCTTTCAGCGCTTAGTTTTCTTACATATTTTATCGATATATGCACATGTTTGCTTCCTCGTGATTTGGTGGGCGATACTGGTAGGCTCCTTTTCTTTCGTGCCAGTCTTTCATTATCAATCATCTTGCTATTCCCTCGTAATTCACCCTTGGGAACTCGGTGATCCAAAGGCAAGGTGTCGACTTCTCAACCGAAACGCCGTGGGTTCAAGCCCCGCCAACAGATAGTGCTGGTAGGTCCTACATCTTTCCTTTCACTCTTTCCTTTTTTTAGCTTTCATCCTGCTGCCTTCTCCTTCTTGATTCACTTTGAGATTGCCGCATTTGGTGGATGGGGTAAATCTCAATGAAACAAACAAATCCGCCAACAGAGAAAAACAATTCTCGATTTTTTCCGAGTAAAATCTCCCTCCCCCTGGTCCAGGTGATCTCGGGGGTCTTGGTAGGATTGTTAATTTTGCCCTAGACTGCCCTTCAACATGCACATAACGTGTGTGATATGCACACGATCCTCCTTTTTATCACCAAACTCCGATGGGACTAGGTGTAGAGCCACCTACCTGGGCCAAGGGGATATAATTTTGCTCGAGAGAGAAAAAACCCTCGAGAAAGTATTTCAACCGACGGGGCTTGAACCCACAAACTTTTGGTTGTGAGGCCAACATCTTGCCTCCTCGACTACCGATTCCCTCCGTTCTTGTAGTAGGAAGTAGGTTGCATTAATGTTGTTATCCTTCCCACTTGCCACCTGCAGTAAACATTTCTGCCCATGTCTTTACAAACATCTGGTGAGTTAAAGTCTTGATCAACAGTGGGCAGTTATATCGAATGCTACTTTTTCCTTTCATTCTCTTAGATCTACAGGCTCGTCATCTTTTGCTGTTTCCTCTTAATTCACCCTGGGACCACTGCATAATGTGGTGAAACGTGGGGAAATTTACTAATGAAATAAACGTAAACTGTACCTGCCATGAACGTTTGGATCATCAGTGACATCAGGCGTCGTAGCTGAACTTGGTGTTGGGAACTAGTAATCACGACGACACTGGTTCAAGGCGTCGTAGCTGAACTTGGTGTTGTGGAACTAGTAATCACGACGACACTGGTTCAGGGCGTCGTAGCTGAACTTGGTGTTGGGAACTAGTAATCACGACGACACTGGTTCAAGGCGTCGTAGCTGAACTTGGTGTTGGGAACTAGTAATCACGACGACACTGGTTCAAGGCGTCGTAGCTGAACTTGGTGTTGGGAACTAGTAATCACGACGACACTGGTTCAAGGCGTCGTAGCTGAACTTGGTGTTGGGAACTAGTAATCACGACGACACTGGTTCAAGGCGTCGTAGCTGAACTTGGTGTTGGGAACTAGTAATCACGACGACACTGGTTCAAGGCGTCGTAGCTGAACTTGGTGTTGTGAACTAGTAATCACGACGACACTGGTTCAAGGCGTCGTAGCTGAACTTGGTGTTGTGAACTAGTAATCACGACGACACTGGTTCAAGGCGTCGTAGCTGAACTTGGTGTTGTGAACTAGTAATCACGACGACACTGGTTCAAGGCGTCGTAGCTGAACTTGGTGTTGTGAACTAGTAATCACGACGACACTGGTTCAAGGCGTCGTAGCTGAACGTGGTGTTGGGAACTAGTAATCACGACGACACTGGTTCAAGGCGTCGTAGCTGAACTCGGTGTTGTGAACTAGTAATCACGACGACACTGGTTCAAGCCCTACGGCTGGTACAGGTGTGGGTTTTCTCACACCGTCGTACTCTTAGGAATGTTACTTCACTCTTCTTTACTCACTTGACTCAGGTCTGAATGAATACCCAGCTACGTGTAGAGAACGATCTTGTCAGAGTGTTAGTACGCAAAGCCTAACAAACGTGTGTACTGAATGATCTCCTAGGAGTTGAGAAGGACTTTGAATAAAATGACCTGCTGGGGATAAATGATGTACAGTCGGTGAGCCTGCACTTGTACGGGGATACGGACTATAAATTCATGCATTTTTCTTTCTCTTGATCAAGTCGATTTTTTTCCCTCAACGCAATACCAGGTCTGCTTTTTTTAACGTTTTATAAAAATAAAGCCAACAGAAACTGGTGTGGGTACATTTTTAGGCCTTTCTACATTAACAATATTATTATACGTTATGACTTGGATCATTGCAGCCGTAAATAGTCTCAGCATTACCTCCCGTTGCACCACAAAGTTTTGAGTAGTAGCAACCCAGACTTTGATTGTCTTCCAATGGCTCGCCAATATTTCACGTGTTGTTTTCACACTGGCCCCCTACTGAGTTGGAATTACCACGTCACCATCGTAAACATACGTAAACTGAGGTTTTGTTTTACCACATCACTGCCGTAAACATACGTAAACTGAGGTTTGTTTTACCACATCACTGCCGTAAACATACGTAAACTGAGGTTTGTTTTACCACGTCACTGCCGCAAACATACGTAAACTGAGGTTTGTTTTACCACATCACTGCCGTAAACATACGTAAACTGAGGTTTGTTTTACCACATCACTGCCGTAAACATACGTAAACTGAGGTTTGTTTTATCACTGCCAACATCACTGCCGTAAACATACGTAAACTGAGGTTTGTTTTACCACGTTTTACCATAAACATCACTGCCGTAAACATACGTAAACTGAGGTTTGTTTTACCACATCACCATAAACATAAACATACGTAAACTGAGGTTTGTTTTACCACATCACTGCATACGTAAAATCGTTAAATGTCACTACGTAAACATGTAAAGAGGTTTGTTTTACCACATCACATCATAAACATCGTAAACGGAGGTTTGTTTTAAACATAAACACGTAAACTGAGGTTTGTTTACCACGTCACGTAAACATCATAAACATACGTAAACTGAGGTTTTTTTTAACATGTCACCATCGTAAACATACGTAAACTGAGTTTGTTTTGTTTTACCTGAGAGTTTGTTTTACCACGTCACCATCATAAACATACGTAAACAGGTTTGTTTTTTTTTAACATGTCACTACTGAGGTTTGTTTTAATCACTACCGTGAAGATAAACTGAGGTTTGTTTTACCACGTCACTATCGTAAACATACGTAAACTGAGGTTTGTTTTACCACGTCACTATCGTAAACATACGTAAACTGAGGTTTTGTTTTACCACGTCACCGTAAACATCGTAAACTGAGGTTTGTTTTACCATGTCACTACCGTAAACATACGTAAACTGAGGTTTGTTTTACCATGTTTAAACCACGTCTGAGGTTTGTTTACCATCATAAACATACGTAAACTGAGGTTTGTTTTACCACGTCACCATCATAAACATACGTAAACTGAGGTTTGTTTTACCACGTCACCATCATAAACATACGTAAACTGAGGTTTGTTTTACCACGTCACCATCATAAACATACGTCAAACTGAGGTTTGTTTTAACATGTCACTACCATAAACATACGTAAACTGAGGTTTGTTTTACCACGTCACCATCATAAACATACGTAAACTGAGGTTTGTTTTAACATGTCACTACCGTAAACATACATACGTAAACTGAGGTTTGTTTTACCACATCACTACCGTAAACATACGTAAACTGAGGTTTGTTTTACCATGTCACTACCGTAAACATACGTAGTAAACTGAGGTTTGTTTTACCACATCACTACCGTAAAGAAAGATACGTAAACCGAGGTTTGTTTTACCATGTCACTACCGTAAACATGTCGTAAACTCAGGTTTGTTTTACCATGTTACTACCGTAAACATAAGTAAACTGAGGTTTGTTTTACCATGTCACTACCGTAAACATACGTCAACTGAGGTTTGTTTTTTTAAGTAAACTGAGGTTTGTTTTACCATGTCACTCCGTAAACTACGTAAACTGAGGTTTGTTTTAAACATGCAAACGTAAACTGAGGTTTGTTTTACCACGTCACTTCCGTAAACATACGTGAAACTGAGGTTTGTTTTACCACGTCACTACCGTAAACATACGTAAACTGAGGTTTGTTTTACCACGTCACTTCCGTAAACATACGTAAACTGAGGTTTGTTTTACCACGTCACTACCGTCACCAAACACACGTAAACTGAGGTTTGTTTTACCACGTCACTACCGTAAACATACGTAAACTGAGGTTTGTTTTACCATGTCACTACCGTAAACATACGTGAAACTGAGGTTTGTTTTACCACGTCACTACCGTAAACATACGTAAACTGAGGTTTGTTTTACCATGTCACTACCGTAAACATACGTAAACTGAGGTTTGTTTTACCACGTCACCATTTAAACACCTGAGGTTTGTTTACCACGTCACTACCGTAAACATACGTAAACTGAGGTTTGTTTTACCATGTCACTGAGGTTTGTTTTAAACATACGTAAATTGAGGTTTGTTTTACCACGTCACTACCGTAAACATACGTAAACTGAGGTTTGTTTTACCATGTCACTACCGTAAACATACGTAAACTGAGGTTTGTTTTCATTTGTTATATTTTATTTTACCTACATTGACAACTTACGGCATCTCCGGGGTTTGGTAGGATTTTAAATTGTGCCAGGACTGCCCCTGTAAACAGCCAAGATATCTTTAGCGTGCACAGTTTTGTAATCTGCTCTAGGAACCTCCTTTTTTATCGTCTGTCTCCGATGGGGATTCATCTTCCTCAACCAGCGGGGTATGAATATCATGTATGTAATGTATTTATGTATGTATGTATGTATGTATTTATGTATGTATATAGTATGTATGTATGTTTCTATGTATGTATGTATGTATGTATGTGTGTATGTATATATGCATATCTGTATGTATGTATGCATGTTTGTATGTATGTATGTATTTATGCATATTTGTATGTATGTATGTATGTATGTATGTATGTATGTATGTATATATGCATATGTGTATGTATGTATGTATGGATGGATGGATGAATGGATGGGTGAATGGATGGATTGATGAGTGACTGGATGGATGGGTAGATGATTTTCATGGGTTTAATAATCTTGACGAAAAAATGCTCCCAACATGATTTACTAACAACAGTGAGTGTCTGATGTTTGAATATTATTTGAACAAGTTACAGAAGAGTTAGACGTCAATAGACACACACACACACACACACACACACACACACACACGCACACATACACACATACATTATGCTAGCCATATACATGTCGCTGTTATGAGCCAATGACTGTGTAGATCCTGTTTCTAATTATAGCCTCAGTTTAACAGGATTACAATTGTTTTATGTTATTGTTATTACATATTGTACATGTATTATAAGTGGGTGGGGGGGGGATGGGGTGTTTAGACTTTCTTTCTCTGTTGATTGGCCATTATTACGTCGTCATTTGTGTGCGGCTCGCAGACGGTACTGGCAGGTTCTTCTACTCTCCTGTCACTCTTTCACATGCCTTTGACCTTGGTGATTCCTCTTACTTCACCACACTCCTGCACTCTGGTGACTACGGTAAATTCAACTGACACTAACAAAACCGGCTACGCCATTTTGGAGGTACATGTACCGCATAATCGGGACATGGAATCATGTGTCGATGTCTCTCAAAAGTCTAAACGCTTCAGCGCATGTGCGGCATTGGAATATAGGGAGAGGAGTAGTTCGTGATTGGGTAGTGGGTAGGGAGGGGTTAACGTAGAAAGATCTCTTTCTAACTGTTTTCAGTAGTGTGTAGGGAGGGGTTAACTTAGAAAGATCTCTTTCTAACTGTTTTCAGTAGTGTGTAGGGAGGGGTTAACGTAGAAAGATCTCTTTCTAACTGTTTTCAGTAGTGTGTAGGGAGGGGTTAACGTTAGAAAGATCTCTTTCTAACTGTTTTCAGTAGTGGGTAGGGAGGGGTTAACGTAGAAAGATCTCTTTTTAACTGTTTTCAGTAGTTAGGGAGGGGTTAACGTAGAAAGATCTTTTTCTAACTGTTTTCAGTAGTGTAGGGAGGGTTAACGTAGAAAGATCTCTTTCTAACTGTTTTCAGTAGTGGGTAGGGAGGGGTTAACGTAGAAAGATCTCTTTCTAACTGTTTTCAGTAGTAGGGGAGGGGTTAACGTAGAAAGATCTCTTTCTAACTGTTTTCAGTAGTGGGTAGGGAGGGGTTAACGTAGAAAGATCTCTTTCTAACTGTTTTCAGTAGTGGGTAGGAGGGGTTAACGTAGAAAGATTTTTCTAACTGTTTTCAGTAGTGGGTAGGGAGGGGTTGTAGAAAGATCTCTTTCTAACTGTTTTCAGTAGTGGGTAGGGAGGGGTTAACGTAGAAAGATCTCTTTCTAACTGTTTTCAGTAGTGGGTAGGGAGGGTTAACTGTAGAAATATCTTTTTCTAACTGTTTTCAGTAGTATGTAGGGAGGGTTAACTTAGAAATATCTCTTTCTAACTGTTTTCAGTAGTATGTAGGGAGGGGTTAACTTGGAAATATCTCTTTCTAACTGTTTTCAGTAGTGGGTAGGGAGGGTTAACGTAGAAATATCTCTTTCTAACTGTTTTCAGTAGTATGTAGGGAGGGTTAACTTAGAAAGATCTTTTTTAAGAAATATCTCTTTCTAACTGTTTTCAGTAGTATGTAGGAGGGTTAACGTAGAAAGATCTCTTTCTAACTGTTTTCAGTAGTATGTAGGAGGGGTTAACGTAGAAATATTTCTTTCTAACTGTTTTCAGTAGTGGGTAGGGAGGGGTTAACGTAGAAAGATCTTTTTCTAACTGTTTTCAGTAGTGGGTAGGGAGGGGTTAACGTAGAAAGATCTCTTTCTAACTGTTTTCAGTAGTGGGTAGGGGAGGGGTTAACTTAGAAAGATCTCTTTCTAACTGTTTTCAGTAGTATGTAGGGAGGGGTTAACTTAGAAAGATCTCTTTCTAACTGTTTTCAGTAGTGGGTAGGGGGGGTTAACTTAGAAAGATCTCTTTCTAACTGTTTTCAGTAGTGGGTAGGGAGGGGTTAATTTAGAAAGATCTCTTTCTAACTGTTTTCAGTAGTGGGTAGGGAGGGGTTAACTTAGAAAGATCTCTTTCTAACTGTTTTCAGTAGTGGGTAGGAGGGGTTAACTTAGAAAGATCTCTTCTAACTGTTTTCAGTAGTGGGTAGGGAGGGGTTAACTTAGAAAGATCTCTTTCTAACTGTTTTCAGTAGTGGGTAGGGAGGGGTTAACTTAGAAAGATCTCTTTCTAACTGTTTTCAGTAGTTGTAGGAGGGGTTAACTTAGAAAGATCTCTTTCTAACTGTTTTCAGTAGTATGTAGGGAGGGGTTAACTTAGAAAGATTCTCTTTTCTAACTGTTTTCAGTAGTATTAGGAGGGTTAACTGTTTTCTAACAGTTTTCAGTAGTATGTAGGGAGGGGTTAACT
>JAXRKP010000833.1:200000-205000 GCA_037039925.1 Doris montereyensis
CAACAAACAACCTAAAACATGACTATAGATATAAAACACAAACAACCTAAACCTAGCATGACTATAGATATAAAACAACAAGCATGACTATAGATATAAAACAACAAACAACCTAAAGCTAGCATGACTATAGATATAAAACAACAAACAACCTAAACTAGCATGACTATAGATATAAAACAACAAAACAACCTAAACCTAGCATGACTATAGATATAAAACAACAAACAACCTAAAAAGCTAGCATGACTATAGATATAAAACAACAAACAACCTAAAGCTAGCATGACTATAGATATAAAACAACAAACTTCTGAGTGTGTCATGAGTTATGACTGGAGAAGTTAGGAGAAGTAGTCTAACCCGTAATGAACATACTACCAGACAAGACTAATTTCCTGGGTTGTCTCCTTGGCACTTTTTTCATGCCACTCGAGTCGAAGTCGATCTGCTCTCGCGCCTCCCCTCGGCTATCGTCGTCGATCCGCATGGCGGGAGGAAGAGCGATGGAGAGAGAGAGAGAGAGAAAAAAGAGAGAGGGGACGGCGGCCAATGTTGTAGCCGCTCCAATGAATGGCAGCATAGTCAGTGACATTCTCACTGTCTGACTTTTGTCGTTGTTGATAGACTTGTGTATGTGTTGTGTGTATTGGCATTCAGGCGACCCGGCTTTGGGACTATTTTTGTATTATCAGTACGATTACCGAAGGCATGTATCTGTGTTTCAAGTGTTTTTCTTTCCTACTATCGTAGTTTATTAGTGGATTACTACCTCTCCCCCCACCCCCACCCCTTTACCGATGCTACATGTAGTATAACATTCTTTTTCGTTGATTACGTCGTGATCTTCAGTGTAACTAACACATCATGGCATTTAAACTATAAACTGTCACATGTGTAGTTTGTAGTATTATAGAGCTATTATGTTCTATTATTGCTTATTATGTGCCACTCCCACCCACCCCAACCCGGCTTCTCTCTCTCTCTCTCTCTCTCTCTCTCTCTCTCTCTCTCTCTCTCTCTCTCTCTCTCTCTCTCTCTCTCTCTCTCTCTCTCTCTCTCACACACACACACACACACTTTCTTTATTTATCTTCTTTTTATTATCTATCTATCTTTCCTTATTTCTCTCGCAATCAATGTATCTTTCTCTATCAATTTATTTATTTATTACTAACTCTCTCTACCTAACTGTCTTTCTACCTTTGTATCTTTCACTATCTACCTATCTCTCTATACCTTCTCTCTATGACTGTCTTTGTCTCTGTCTCTGTCTGTCTGTGGGTCTCTCTGTGTCTGTCTGTCTGTCTGTTTGTCTCTCTCTTTATATATATATATATATATATATATATATATATATATATATATATATATATATATATATATATATATATACACACACATACGTACATATATCCTCTCTCTCTCTGTGTCTCTCTCTGTTTTTATCTGCTCAATCTCTTTTATCTCTCTCTCTTTCTCTCTCACGCACTCACACTCTCTATATATGTCTACCTGTCTGTTTCTGTCTCTCTGTCTGTCTGTCTCTCTTTCTATCTATCTATCTCTATCTCTCTTTCTCTCTCTCTCTCTCTCTCTCTCTCTCTCTCTCTCTCTCTCTATATCTATATATATCTCTCTCTCTCTCTCTCTCTCTCTCTATATATATATATATATATATATATATATATATATATATATATATATATATATATATATATATATGTCTGTGTACCTATCTATTTATCTATCTATCTATCTATCTATATATATATATATATATCTACATCTATCTATATTTATCTATATATTTACATCTATCTATCTATCTATCTATCTATCTATCTATCTATCTATCTATCTATCTTATATCTATATATCTGTCTATCTATCTATCTATCTATCTATCTATCTATCTATATATATATCTATCTTTTATCTATACATCTGTCTATCTATCTATCTATCTATCTATCTATCTATATATCTATATATCTATATATCTGTTTATCTATACATCTGTCTATCTATCTATCTATCTATCTATCTATCTATCTATCTATATATCTATCTATCTATTTATCTATCTATACATCTGTCTATCTATCTATCTATCTATATATCTATCTATCTATCTATATATCTGTTTATCTATACATCTGTCTATCTATCTATATATCTATCTATCTATATATCTATATATCTGTTTATCTATACATCTGTCTATCTATCTATCTATATATCTATCTATATATCTATATATCTGTTTATCTATACATCTGTCTATCTATCTATCTATATATCTATCTATATATCTATATATCTGTTTATCTATACATCTGTCTATCTATCTATCTATCTATCTATCTATCTATATATCTATCTATATATCTATATATCTGTTTATCTATACATCTGTCTATATATCTATCTATCTATCTATATATCTATATATCTATATATCTGTTTATCTATACATCTGTCTATCTATCTACGTGTATATATCTAAACGTAGACCGTACCTGTAAGAACCTGTCGCATATCTAGATCTACATCTCTAACCACGCAATAATATAATCTCTTTTTTTTCTCGTCTTTTGTTTTTCTTTTCCAGCGCCTGCCTTTACCTCGACGACTATTATTACAACTAGACATGCATTCACTGTAAGGGGACTATTTCGACTATTAGTATGTTCGACTATTAGTATGTTCGACCCCTGTGTGAGTCGGGCCTGATCCTTCTCTGTTTGTGTCGCGGCTCTAGGTGGCTACAGGTGATATTTAGAGGAAAATCGGATTAGCTCTCTGTGTGTGACCTGTGATGATTTTGTGTGCAAGCCTATCAGTATCACGCTCTCTTACTCTGGTGTTGGTTCAACGGACTGCTTGTGGTAGATTGATTTAATTGACCACGCCATCGCAACAAGGACAGTTCAGATTTTCTAACAAAGTTTACTTTTCATCAAAGTTTCACCTGGATATAACAAAGTTTACTTTTCATCAAAGTTTCACCTGGATATTTTTATATCATTCAAGGAGCCAGGAAATTATAAAAGTTGGAAGAGAAAAAAAAGTGTGTTTCTTTCAGTAATAAATAAGTCTAGCGCCTGGATTTTAATTGGTTATTGTTTTCGACTGTGCTTTTGTTTTGAGAAATTATAAATTCCAGAATTACAGGAAAAAGAAGGAAAATATCACTCACGAAGGAATATCAAAATTATTTTGTTGTTTATTGTTTTTTTTTCTGAGAGCTCGGATTACCTGAAAGAGCTCCAAATTCGTAAAGAAACCCCCACCAATAAAAAAATAAAAATAAATAAATAAATATTGAATTAAAAACATCAAATTGAATTTCTTTTTTTTTTTTAAATAAAGTTTTCGAAAAGTAAAGACTAAAAAGTTCATCGGCTCGAAGATGGAAGGATTTTCCAGCCAAGTTTCCAGGATGTGCAAAGCTGTTGTGTTTCCCTAAATGGGATTTGTTGATTCTGACATGGATTACTACAGTTTCTGTCTGCCTGCTTTCGGATAAAGGTGTGGAAGGCCACAACCAGATCGAGATGTATTGGAATAGTAGCAACACAATGTGAGTAAACACCAACACTGTCTGTCTGTTCGTATCTCTGTTTGTTTGTTTGTCTGTTAGTCAGACTGATACTCTCTCTCTCCCTCCCTCTCTGTCTCTGTCTCTGTCTCCTCTCTGTCTCTCTGTCTCTCTGTCTCTCTGTCTCTCTGTCTCTCTCTCTCTCTCTCTCTCTCTCTCTCTCTCTCTCTCTCTCTCTCTCTCTCTCTCTCTCTCTCTCTCTCTCTCTCTCTGTCTCTCTCTCTCTCTCTCTCTCTCTCTCTCTCTCCTCTCTCTCTCTCTCTCTCTCTCTCTCTCTCTCTCTCTCTCTCTCTCTCTCTCTCTCTCTATATATATATATATATATATATATATATATATATAGATCTATCATCTATCTATCTATCTATCTATTTATCTATCTATCTATCTATCTATCTATCTATCCTATCTATCTATCTATCTATCTATCTATCTATCTATCTATCTATCTACTCTCTCTTATCAGTCTGGATTTGTTTTGTGTCTTGTTAGAATGTTCTTGTTTCAATGTAACCGAGATGGATTTTTTTAAACGTATACATTCTCTTTTCATGGCTTAAGTTAGACAACTGTGACTCTGGTTGTAGACCGGTATAACACTATAACCTTAGCACCCGTTCCATTAGGAATGTCTTCAACTTTTGAAAACTGGGAAAGATACTTTTCTCCACCTTTCCCCACATGATATTAATCTCTCTGTCCGTTTACTTATTCAAAATAACACACACACGCACACACTCACATTCACAAACACAGTAGTTGTTGGTGGATCTATTCGATCTATCTTCTATCTATCTATCTAACTATCTATCTGATCTCATCTGCTGGAGCTGAGTCCAGCTATCTATCTATCTATCTATCTATCTATCCTATCTATGTACCTATCTATCTTATATCTATGATCTATCTATCTATCTATGTATCTATCTCTAATCTATCTATCTATCTATCTATCTATCACCGTCCGTCCGTTATCTATCTATCTATTCATCCATCCATCCATCAACCATCTATCTGATCTATCTAATCTATCCATCTATGTATCTATCTATCTATCCATCTATCTATCACTTATCTATCTATCTGTGATCTATCTATCATATCTCATCTATCTGTCCATAACTATCTATCTGTCATATATCTATCTATGCATGCATCCATCTATGTATCTATCAATCTACCTATCTGTATCTATACTATTTATCCATCCATCTATATCTATCTACCTATCGATCTATCTATTCTCCATCTGTCTATCTATCTATCTATCATCATTACTGGTCGGGCTAATAAAAGCGTGTCATATGACAGCTATTTTTATGATGTGGAATGCCGGCCTAGTCTCTTGTGGTCGTGGCAGGTATTGGTGGACTCCCATGAGAAATAACTCCGGCAA
>JAXRKP010000834.1:0-2500 GCA_037039925.1 Doris montereyensis
ATAATACAAACAAAATAGGGAAAGAATGAAGAAAAAGACAACACAAAAACAAATGAAACTACCATGGCGCTTACGACAATGACAACATCTGGTGTACCTATCAAATGAAATAGCTTTGCCATTTTACCCCCCCCACACACACACACACGCACACACACACATACATACACACGCATACACACATCGTCCCATGGTATCTATAATAAGAATTGGACCCAAATGATAATAGATCTTTTCTGCCCCAGCCAGTGAGTGATGCGCCGTTCCATATTTCATAACCTTTCGTCCTTGACCCCGAGCTATGAGAGCTCTGATCGCTTGTTGAGCGGAGCGCAAGCCTCCCAGGACCAGACGTGTCGTCTGGGCTCACGCAATGACACTTGGAGTCGTTGGCCTTCACGCGCAGTCGCCCATGCCAAGAGGGAGAGGGGGGGGGGGGGGGGCGCTGACTCATCCTTTGCTGTGGTTCAGTTCATCGGTGACGTAACTTCCGGTTTTTCTGATTTATGTGCAGACGGCATTTTGACGTTGGGTGGATCGTGGGTTGAGAGGGGAGCGAGGAAAAAAAAAAGGGGGGGGGTAGGAGGTGTGAGGAAGGGCTTTGGAAGGGGTGGTAAGACGAGGTGGTGTAAGTTTCTCTTTCATTTGCTATGTTGTAACCGAGCCGTGACATCGTATTATAACCTTTTTTCAATTCTTGACGGATGTCCTGCACTCATAATCATTATTATCATCATCAACATCACATCATCATCATCATCATCATCATCATCATCATCATTATCATCATCATTACAATGTAGATCTGACTCCATGGTAACGTCGTACCGGAAAGAGAGAGAGAGAGACAGAGGAGAGAGAGAGAGAGAGAGAGAGAGAGAGAGAGAGAGAGAGAGAGAGAGAGAGAGAGAGAGAGAGAGAGTAGAGGAAGAAATCTGAAGTAGTGTACGAAATCGTAGTGTTGTGAGTTTGTACTCACGACGACATTGGTTCAAATGCTGGGAAGGTGGTTTTCACAAAGTTTGTATTCTTAGGAAAGGCACTTACTCTGTAATTTCCTCACTCGACTCAGGTGTGAATGAGTACCCAGCATTAGAGTGTTACTATGAAGTGCCTAGCAGATTGATGTATAGTATGCTATCAAAGAAGCTGAGAAAGACTTTAAATGATAAAATGATGTAAAGTCGGTGAGCCTGCACAAGCGGCGATACGGACTATAAATCCGTCTTTATCTTTATTTGTATAATGATGTAGACTAAGATCTGTATTTACATCTAGACACAGAAACTGCGTTACCAGATGAAGATTTCTCATCTAGTAATAAGTGTGATAATACATGTAATAATGGTACATGTAATAATGATGATAATAATGATAATAATAATAATTATAATAATAATGATAATAATAATAATAATAATAATAGTAATAACAATAATAATAATAATAATAATTAATAATAATAATAATAATAATAATAATAATAATAATAATAATGATAATAATAGTAATAATGTTGATGATGAGGATGATAACATTAATGATAATAATAAAAACAATAATAATAAGGATGATGATAATAATAATAAAAATAATAATAATAATAATAATAATAATAATAATAATAATAATGAGGATGATGATGATGATGATAATAATATTAATAATAATAATAATAATAATTATGATAATAATAATAATAATAATAATAATAATAATAGGAAAGGAAAAATAGGGTGAAACACTCAGTGGACACATAAGCTGATTCAATATTATTTCATTCCATGGGTTAGGGAAAGAGAGAGAGAGAGAGAGAGAGAGAGAGAGAGAGAGAGAGAGACAGACAGACAGAGAGACAGACAGACAGACAGAGAGACAGAGAGAGAGACAGACAGACAGAGAGAGAGAGAGAGGGATAAAGACACAGAGAGAAAGAGAGAGAGAGAGAGAGAGAGAGAGAGAGCGCGGGGGGAGATGGTAGTTTCAGGGTTAAGGAAATTGTTACCACCAGATGCGTTATTAGATACCCCCTCGCTCGATCGTGCTGACACACATTTAAGCGATGAAGTGAAAATTAAGTAAAAGAAGAAGGGGTCGATAATCTTTATCGAAAAAATGGCTTAGATTACCTGTGGCTTACAATTAAAGTCACGTGAACAGTTGGAGTTCAACGTCTTACGTGGCTTCATATTTGAAAATACATAAGTGTGTGCTTGTCTCTGTCAGACTGTCTGTCTGTCTGTTTGTCTCTCTCTCTCTCTCTCTCTCTCTCTCTCTATCTCTCTTCTCTCTCTCTCTCTCTCTCTCTCTCTCTCTCTCTCTCTCTCTCTCTCTCTATCTATCTATCTATCTATCTATCTATGTATCTATCTATCTCTCTCTCTATCTCTCTCTCTATCTATCTATCTTTCTATCTCACCGTCAAAGTTAGGATGGTGTTACGAAAGTCGAAGTACCAACTTCCACATAGAGTATTCTTGTTCAACGTTTTGTCATCGCC
>JAXRKP010000834.1:7500-10000 GCA_037039925.1 Doris montereyensis
GTTACTCAGCACCACAGAAGCCCTCACCAGCGCCTCGTCCGTTCATCCCAGTCAGCCTCTCACTGTTGAAGGGGCGGCAGTAATCGGAGAGCCGTAGTGTCAATCAATGGAGGCGTCGTCCCCAGCCTGTGCAATACACTCTCATCATCACTGACCCCCAGCTTCAACTCAGTGGCAGCACCAACAACAACAACGCTAGCAGCAACAACACAGTCAACAGGGGCGCAGACCATCAGGCTCTGCCCAACAACGCCAATCAAATCTTGCTAAGCACGCTCTTCCAACAGCAGCAGCAACAGCAGCAACAGCAGCTGCACACAGAGACGTCGGTGGCTGACAATAACGGGAATCTCCTCCACGTCGCCGCGGTACCTGCTCTAAAAGCTACCACCAGGTCTTTCAAACCCAACGCCCGAACGCAGGAGTCCCGCCGACCCCTGCCACCGTTCTCACGACAAGCTCTTCTTCTTCTTCTGCTGCTGCCACCAACCCCGTGAACGGCTTCGGCCCCGCTGGGACGCAGGCTGTGGTCATCAGCACGCCCTCCTGCTCTCCGGTCACTTACCCCGTGGCGAGCGTCGGCAGGAGTCATCACAACACGAACGTTAATAATCACATAACGAGCAGCAATAATAAGAAAAGTGAATCTGAACTCAACGTCAGATTGGGCTCGTCTGTCACTGCGGGTCTGACGGAAGCAGCACATTTCAATTCCTTCAACCATACCAGCATCAGCAGCAGCAGCAATAGCAGCAGCAGCAGCAAAAAGAACCGATCTCAAATCAAAAGCCGGCAGTAAATATCCATTCTCTTTCCACGATCCCCACTGGGTACACGTTAACCAGCGTTTCAGGTCTCAAACTTGCCAACAGCAGCAGCAGCAAACTATCCAACAACGTCCTCCTCCATGAGGCAGCAGCGGCAGCAACAGGTTCAACAACAACAACAACAGCGGCAGCAGCAACAACAACAACAACAACCGGTGCCGTTGAAGGCAACATAGTCATCGTCAACTATACGGGTCATCTTGTCGATTCCGCAGCGCCGGCAGCAGTGGTCATCGCAGATCCCGATAAAGCTTTAAACTCTTCTCTGATAGGCGACTTGCAACCCTGTCATGTACTCGACAATGGTGGTGTCATTTTAGCACGTGCTAGTCAGCAGAACACAGACCAGGGGACTCAAAATCGATGCATTCAATAATGACATCGCTAAAGCCGTCAATGGTGGCTTGAATAATAAAAATAATATTAATAATAATAATAATAATAATAAAAATAATAATAATAATAATAATAACAACAGGAATAGTAAAATCGTTAACCTTAAAAACAACAAAAACAACGCTAGTCTTGCGCTTGATACCATCTTGGTGGAAAAGTCTGGACTAACTTCTTCTGCAAGCCCTTCTCCGCACTTGTCTGCTTCCCCGCTCGTGCTCCGCGGCGGCGGGTCCAGTCAGTCAAGCGTCCTTGCGGTCTCTGCCAGCGAAACTTCTCGTGCTCACAATGGTGTCTTTTCCGTCATAGGTGTTCTTGCCGATGGCGGCCGCGCCGAGTCGTTACCGGTCAGGATTAGCAGTAGAAACCACACCGTTAACAACAACAACGCTCAGATCACCCTCAGCGGAGCCTTGCCAAGCAGTCCGCAGTTTGACCGCAGTCGTCACATTTCCTCTTCCTCAACCTCTTCACTCGATCTCGACAGAAGGACAGCTGATACTAAGTCTGAGGAGGAAGCTTCCATAGACAGTGCGTCGAGGGGAATGCACAGTGGGCGCTCTGGGTCAGCCTCAGGTCAAGGTTACAACAGCCAGCAACAACAGCAGCAGCAACAACATTTGCAACAACAATTGCACCGACAAAGCAGCCTCTCAGCGGCAGCAGCAGCAACAACAACAACAACAGCAGCAGCAGTAGCATCGCCTGTAGCGCCAACGCCAACAGCAACGAAAACACTTCAACTTCCTCTGCAACGGCCTCAGCCTCTCGCCAGGCCGTCATGTTGTCTGCAGGGCAGCCTACCCTGCCAGCTGGACTTTTCCGCACGGGAGCAGAAAACTCGCCTTCCTCTCACAGACTCTCGGCTGTAGGGGGCGCAGGAGCTACCTGTCCACACAGTATTCCACCATTTACGGCGGGGTGCCCGGCCAACCGTCAGCCGGTCACCTGGCCACGATCCAGCCCTACTCGCTGTTTCCCCAGTTCGCCGCTTCTGGAGGCACCGCGTCCGCAGGCCCGACGGCCGCCGGCGCTCCGCACGGATTTCCGCATTCGCCCCTGATTGGGGCCTCCCGGCCAGACAGTATCCCCGGGTGGAATCTTACTCGGCCATTCTAGCCAGTATGGGCAGCCACGCCCTTCGTGGCGGCCCAGCTCAGACAGGTACGGATATTGCTTCCCTGATGATGGGTTCGTATTATTAATGCTCTGTGAATGGTAGAAAATCCAACACTGTCTGTCTGTCTGCTTCAATGGCAAAAATATTTTTCTCTCTTACT
>JAXRKP010000834.1:15000-50000 GCA_037039925.1 Doris montereyensis
TGCTGCCACTATTACTGCCCACTACTACTTGTACTGTTACAGGTACTAATATTATTATTAATATTATTTTAAAATGGAGCAAACACGTTTAGGTGAAATGTCCAGTGGGTGTAATATCATCATAATTGTTGCCTTATTTCTTCCTTTTTGCGTTGCTTGCATTGAATCCACACAGTGTGCATTGTACAAAGGGGTGATGATAACACATGGAAAGGTGTAGCGGTTGCCCCAAAACTCAAATCGCTTTTATTAAATGGCATGGCCGTGAATAGTGAATCTCTTAGTGGTTATGATAGTTTAATTTTGTGTGTATGTGTCTGTGTAATGTGTGCGTGTGTTCACTGATACGGGACCAGAGTATTGCCTCCAACAAGAACACTTTTGTGTGTTTAGTTTGTTTGTTGGTTTGCCATTGTACCCAATATACATATTGTATAACATATTATAACATGAACGTAGCATATTTCAACCAATCCATTGTTTGCCAGCACGGCTAATGGACATTTTGGCTACATACCATTTGGGCCAGTTGGCGTAATACTGGCCTTTTACTTGTACCTTCTACGTCATTTAGACCAGTTAGTAATCGAATACATGTACAAATAAATCGCTTCATTCTCTTCAAAAAGCAATCCAGTCGTCTGGATAACGAATGCAAAAACTTGAATACCAAATGCGTGAAGTGTTATCAAAGGACTTGTCACTTGTTGACCGATGTGTTTCATTAAGACTGTTCAGTCAAAAAGTCATCTTGTTGTTTTTGTCACTTTGAAGAAAACTTATTGTCATACTATGGGATTTAAAAATCAAACAACCACCATTTCGCCTGTTGTGTACTCAGGCAAGTTTCAATTAATGGGCAAAGTTTAAACAAAAATAAAGTTCCTTCAAGGCCATTACGACCTACTGAGTCAGAGCTTATCCCGGTTTCTATAGCGTGAAGCGAAACAGATGATAATAATCACGCAGGTTTTTTTACTCCCAAGCTAGTGCTTGTACTCATTTTGCACCTAGGTCGAGGGGAAGATGCATGTGTGTTAAGTGTCGATTACCAAGGAAGACAATGTCGGGCCTGGCGTTGCCAGGATTCGAACTCAGGACCTCATGATCCCCAGTCCGGCAGACTAACCACTCGGGCTACCGACGCGCCACTAACGTGTAAAGTACTGGAGATTGGATTTCTCAGATCTCAGCATGTAAAACCGCAGGTTATGACACACACACACACACACACACACGTGACAAAGACAACTTACTACGCAAGGAGGACACACACCAGCACTATCGTACGGACTTTTTTTTATTCTTTGCTTTACAACGCGAAGAAGCATCCTTAACATGAAGATGTCGAATAACTATAAAACAGGACAACACAGCAACAACAAAGAAAAAGAAGAGAAACGAAAGACGCAGTTACAGGACGACAGAAGCGCTAAGTTCAAATTTTGAATTCAGATAAATGGCATACATTCGATTACCACCCAAGAAACTCCATTTATCGAATCACTGGTCCAAATGGCATGCCATGTCTCATCTAAGTCTGGTTCCAAATATAATTTTTCGATTACTGGTCTAAATGGACCAACTGTTACCGCGAAACTGTTTCATCCCCCGTTCACCGACTGTGGGCTGTTCGCGGGCGGGAACTGCTGGTGGATCTTACTTCTTTTCCATTCCCCCCATTTCACGTATCTTTCATCTTGCTGTTTTCTCTCAATTCACCCTGAGATCACCGCAATGGTAGACGCTGTAAAAACGGTTGGCGGGCGGTGCTGGTAGATCCTACTTTTTCCCCTTTCCCATTCATTCCACCACCGCTTACCTTTCTTCACCCTGAGAATACCGCACATAGTACCTACTTTACTTATCCTCGCGGTGCGTGGGCAGCACGTAAAGCCGAGCCACCGCATATATATAATATGGTGGACAGGATAAGGCTAGGCGCGCTCAGGGCAACTTTGGTTGCGCAACTGTTTAGTCGCCCGGCAAGTTGTGGCAAAACTTTTTAGTCGCCAGAAACTGGAGTTGCCTGTGCGCGCGGTGCTTCTTTATTTCATTGTTTACACTCGGGCGACTAAACAGTTGCGCAATTAAAATTGCCCTGTGCGCGCCTAGCCTAAGTTTCAATGAAACTCGAGATTCGCGATCTCCGACCGTTGATGGATTTCGCCGCCGTCAGTTTTGGTGGGTGGGTGGGTGGGTTGATGGGTTGATGGCAGGTGTTACTATTGGTAGATGTCCTAATTTGTTCGTTTTAAGCTCGCTGGCGTATCACTTTCATCTTGCTGCTTTCACACTTTGAACTCACCTTGAGATCACGGCATGATACGGTGGTGGACGGGGTGAATTTTAAATTTTCAAAACAAAGAAACCGTTGGTTTTGTTTCTCACCGCTATAAGAGTGTCGGGCGGCTGGTGGTCGTCACTGGTAGGTTCCCACCTCGTCCCTTCCACCATTGTAACGCCTCTTCTTGATTCCTCTAAGTTAGATCCGCTCTGAGATCAATGCATTTGATGGATGGATGGATGGAGGGAGCAAGCTCCAGTTAAACAGACGCTCACGCCACGCGAAAAAAGAAGAAGAAATCACTATGTTATGGCATTACTTCATTTATTTATTTTTTGCGCTTTGGAATGATATTGGTAACTTCACTGAAACCAAAAGTGGTTGGGTTTTGTTAAAGGTTGTAGTTCACGATTTGTAACATGCTAATAATGATAATAGTGATAATGAAAATAATTTAGTTTCATTCATTAGCCGCACCACCTAGATCTAGATCTATATGAACTAAAGAAACGCCATGATTTTGCACGTGGACGAGGCAGACGCAAACTGAATGAAGACGCACTCGATTTAAAAACAAAAGGCAGAACCGAAGCGCGTAAAATCTAATGTAATAGATCTTAATCTAGAGCATGAAAATGCCCTAAAGATGAACACACACCAAAAGTGATTACATTTCAAGGACAATTAGCCAAAAGAAACACGTTTGACACAGATGCGCGAGTTCAAGCTTTTCGTGAGCGTCAGCAGAACCATGGTGTAGACTATGATCTGCATCAAGATCTAGAAGCTACCCGACCAGATTAAATGGGCTTCTCAGCTAATAAGAATAATAATAATAATAATAATAATAATAATAATAATAATAATAATAATAATAATAATAATTAGGCATTTGTATGAAGCGCCAATATCCATTTAGAATGCTCAGTGGCGCTTAACATGACTCATACTGAAGGTCTTATACATGTACATCCAAGCTCATTGATCGACAATTAAAGTTGCAATACATATAACAAAAAACCATGAATTAAAATTCTTAACATCGATAATCAAAAGTACAATATGATTTTAAAATTCATGGATAAATCTATTACAGCATATTTGTGTTGATATCAAAAGATCTTCCAGTGATTGTAAAGTCTTAGATATTAAAAGTCTTTTTTTAAGAGTTCAGTTTTTGTTTTTTTGTTTTTTTTTTAAATTTAAAGGCGTTAAGAGATTGTGTATTTTTCGTGTCCTCAGTCAAGGCGTTCCACACTTGGGGTGTAGCAAATATAAACGCTTTGCTAGAAGAAGAAGAAGAAGAAGAAGAAGAAGAAGAAGAAGAAGAAGAAGAAGAAGAAGAAATGATGATTTGGGCATATTCTTGAGTAGGACAGCTTGACACGATCATCTAAGTTGTACAGGCTGGTTTGTTTTGAAGAGGTCTTCAAAGAGCTTGATTCCCCAAACAGGCAGTTTTGAATTTCATTCTAGACTCGAGTGGAAACCACCATTGTATTTATTTGTTCACTCTTTTTTTGGTTAGCTTGAAAGATATTTATATTCCTATTAATCTCACTCTTGGCAGGGTTATGTTTGTTATTGTTTTGTGTTTGTTGGTTGATGGTTTTTTATGTCCTGTTTGAGTGGCTGTTAGTTTCTTGCTTGGGGTAGGCAGGAGAGAGAGGGGGGGTATTTAGTTGGTTAGGTTTGGAATTGTTTAATTTATTTTTAGGGGCGGAGTTGCTTGGCTGTTATTGTTTTCATTTGTTTAATTTATTTTGTTTTGTTTGTGTTGGGGGATGGGGTGGTATAGACATTTTTGTGTGTTTCTTTCTGGGTTGCCAGGAAGCCTATCAAATCAGTGGCATGGTCTTCATGAAAGGGAAGACATATAAAGCCTGCTTGCAATATACGACCCAAAAGAGAAACATGTCGGTTTTTACAGTTCAATTAACAATCTGGCAAATTTAACACAATGTGTGAGCATTTTTGTAATTGTGTATGTATGTGTGTGTGTGTGTGTATGTGTGTGTGTGTGTGCTTCTTTTGTGCTGCTTGGTTTGCGTCTAGCGGAAATGTGTCAGTATACGACACACGCGAACATATCGCATTAATGACTCCTGTTGGTTTTCGGAGCATGGGAACACGATTTCCGTGGGCGGTTTGGCGCTGACTACTGGTAGGTCCTACTTCTTTCCTTTCACTCTTTCACCTTTCTTGCTGTATCCTCTTTAATTCACCCTGAGATCACCGCATGTGGTGGAAAAAGTAAATTTCAATGAAACAAACGGATAAAGTACGGTTTCGTTTTATAATGCAAGGTGTGATTTGCAAGTTGGATTGGGGTAAATGTCAATGAGAACACGAAATCTTCCCTCTATTTCTCTGTGGTTTGGTTGGGGTTTTGGTGTGTATGTGTTGGTTGGGCGGGGGGGGGGGGGGGGGATTTTCGGTTGTTTTTTTTTATAAAGTATACAAGGCTGTGTTGGCCTTTCATACGCTTGGGGTTTTTTGTTGTTGATAGTAACAAACATTTTTTATCTTTACTGGTCATCTGTACTATAGATTGTGTCTGCCTGTCTAAAATTCGATCTATGTATCGATCTTTATTTTTCTTCTCTATACAACATGAATATATCGATATTTGTCAACCAGTTTGTCTTTAATACGTCCAGGCTCTAATGTATGTGTGCGTGTGGGTATGTGTTCGTGTGTTGTGTGCTCTTACTCTTATTGGTCTGCGCCTGTGGGCGGGGTTGCCTGGTGTTGCCGGTAGGTCATTATTTATTTCCTTTCCTTCTTTCACCTATCTTTCATCTTGCTGTTTCCTCTTAATTCACCCTGAGATCACCTCAATGGTGGACAGGGTAAACTTCAATTAAACTAACTGCGCCTCTGGAATGTCCTATTTCTTTCCTTTCACTCTTTTGCATGTCTTTTAGCTTGCTGTTTCCTCTTGTAATTGGCGGTTGGTGTTAAGTTCTACTTCTTTGCTTTCACTCTTTGGTTTATCTTTCATCTTGCTGTTTCCCCTTGTAATTTACACTGAGATCACTGTGTGAGGTGGGCGAAGTAAATTGCATTGAAACAAATACCCGATTCTTGTACAGCAAAGTATAAAAACAGTGTGCCATTTCCTTTAATTCAGGTTATTTGTTATCTGTTTTTTGCCCTACTTTCACTTAAACAAAAATTGTTATTTTTTAATGTTCTACCTTTTTCCATTTTCTTTTTTTCTTCTTCTTCTTCTTCTTCTTCTTCTTCTTCTTCTTCTTCTTCTTCTTCTTCTTCTTCTTCTTCTTCTTCTTCTTCTTCTTCTTCTTCTTCTTCTTCTTCTTCTTCTTCTTCTTCTTCTTCTTCTTCTTCTTCTTCTTCCTCTTCCTCTTCCTCTTCTTCTCTTCCTCTTCTTCTTCTTCTGCTTCTTCTTCTTCTTCCTCTTCCTCTTCCTCTTCTTTTTCTTCTTCTTCTTCTTCTTCTTCTTCTTCTTCTTCTTCTTCTTCTTCTTCTTCTTCTTCTTCTTCTTCTTCTTCTTCTTCTTCTTCTTCTTCTTCTTCTTCTTCTTCTTATAATAATAATAGCTGACCAACTCAATTGTTATGATTATTGCTTACTGTCAATGCGAATATTTTTAATTCAACCCAAAACGCTTAATCCAGTTTTGATTTTAAAGTGATGAATTTAATTCTGTAGTTTTTAAAATTGTTTGTGGCACTGCTGAGTTTTATTTTTGTTGACAGTCCATCTCACAGCCTTACTCTACTAGGGTAAAATAAGTGCAGTTGACAATCAATGTTTGAAAATGGAACCATGTATGCTGACAGCCTGATCTGGTTATTCTTGTACGTAATGTATATATAAATGTAAGCTCATCTAGTGGAATAAACAGTTGGCCATTTATAGCTTTAAAGAAAGAAATATTTTATTTCTGACTCCATGTTCTTCTAAATGTATCCATTGTAATTTATTCATATTGGTTTTGCTATTTCCTTTAGTGTATATGTATAATTATTAGTTACAAATCGGGCTGCATTCTTCTACACTTCCTCAAATTTCTTGTAAGTGATGGTACATTGGCGTGGGTCACAGACACATCTACCATAATCTAAGACTGGTTTTACTAATGCCTTGAAGCACTTCTCTTTTATTCCATTTTGAGGACAGTTGTAAATGTTTCTTCTAAGGAAGGCCAAAAGACCATTTGCTTTTCTTCACATTGCTCTATGTTGTTCTTTCCATTGCAATTTGGTGTCTATTACCGTAACTCCTAGGTCTTTTGCTTTGTTGGTTATTTTTTTTTGGGGGGTATTTTTTGGTTAATGTATAGTAATAGTCAGAGTTGACTAATTTCACCCTTGATACGCGTTGCCTCGTGGTTGGTAGATGCTACTGACCAATGTTCCCGCAAAGCTGTGCGCATTATGCGCGCACACCAGGGGGGAAATTTGCTCAAGAGTTGAGAAATGTCTGCGCACACCAATGAAAAAAAGAAAGAAAAAAAGAAGAAGAAGAAAAGACTTTTCTTGCCTAACGTTCATTCTCATGCACACTCAGTGTGCACAAATGTGTGTTTTATTTTCGTCAAACTTTGCATAGCTTGGGATTTATTTTCGTCAAACTTTGCATAGCTTGGGATTTATTTTCGTCAAACTTTGCATAGCACCCAAAAAAAAAAAAAAAAAGAGGGACGCACACAGACTAGGAAAGAAAATTAGAGGGAACATTGCTACCGACTGACTGATAGATGGATGCTCCTTCTATCCCTTACTTCAGTGGTGCACATTGGGTGCTCAGCTTCCACGTTCCCCATTTAAACTTTGCCAGGAATAAACCCAGACGGTGCACGTGACAAATTCTAATGGAACAGCCACACAAAAATCAATATGGTATCGACACAGGGAATCACAATATCGTTTGCAAGGTCAGAGCGTGTGTGTTTGTGTGTGTGTGGGTGGGTGTGTATGTGTGGTCCCGAAGAGACACACCTTGAGGTGGGCGGTTGGCGGACGATGCTGGCAGGTTTTACTTCTTTCCTTTCACTCTTTCACCTATTTTTCTTCCTGCTATTCCCTCTTAAATCACCCTTGAGATCACCGCTTATGATGGACGCGTAACATTTTCAGTGATACAAACAAATGTGATTAGTTCTTCGAAAAAGTTATGAGGTTTTGTTGTTCTTGTTGTAATTATTGTTGATGTTGTATTTCAGTTTTTTTTTAATCTGTTTTGTTTTGTTGTTGATATTGTCTTCTGAATTCACCTTGAGATCACCGCCTATGGTGGACAGGATTAGTGTTAATGGAACAAACAAAAAAGTATTGTATTGTTGATGTTCTTGTTTTGTTTGGGGGAGAGGGGGGCTGCTGGCAGGTCCTACTTCTATCCTGTTAATCTCTCACTTCTCTTTTATTTTGATGTTTCCTCTTAATTCACCCTGAGATCACCAAAATGATGGACGGAGTAAATTTCAATTAAACAAACAGAGGGGGGGGGGGAGAGAGAGAGAGAGAGAGAGAGAGAGAGAGAGAGAGAGAGAGAGAGAGAGAGAGAGAGAGAGAGAGAGAGAGAGAGAGAGAGAGAGAGAGAGAGAGAGGTTGTTTATTTTGGTTTTGGTAGAGTTTTAAGTCATCCATAGGAGCGATGTAGACTTATTTACAGAAACGGCTCGAGGACCGCTATCGCATGACGTCATACTGGTAGGTAGCCATGGTATGACGGCAACGATGAATTACCGGCCGACGTTGATGGCTTTGTGGGCTGCTATCCTTGGGCATGTAAAATAAAGACAATGGAGGGGATCGATGTTTAGCTCCTTGCTAGATATATCCATCAATTTATCAACGCCTGTTCAATAATGGGGGCGGGGGGGGGGGGGGGGACTCGATAGTCAAAAAACAATGTGTCGGCCTCTCAACCCAAAGGTGGTCGTGGGTTCGAGCCTCGAAGACGGTTAAAAAAGGAATTTCTCGAGGGTTTTTTCGAGTACATTCGCCTCCCCCCCCCCCCCCCCACTCCCACACCTTCCTAGTCTCATCGCAGACTGTGCACTCTGGGCACGGTAAAGGTCCTCTGGCTGTTTACAAGGCAGTCCGGGCTCAATTAAAAATCCTACCAAAAACCCCAAGATTGATGACCATAAGTTGTGGATGTGGGTAAATCAATTCATCTTTTTTTATCTTTCGTCACAGTAGGTAATAAAATGATTTGTTTTGTGTTTTGGTTTAAACGTTTGTGTGTTGGTTTAAACGTCACTAATCCATGATTATTATTTTTTACGGTGTCGCTATATAAATCTATATATGATATTAAAGCTGAACATCTCAAACTTTGACCGCCTATAACGTTGGAACCACTGCACTCACAACCTCCCTAGTTCGCATATATGTGTGTGTGTGTGTGTGTGTGTGTGTATATATATATATATATATATATATATATATATATATATATATATATATATATATATATATATATATATATAAAAAAAAAATTAAAAATTAAAAAATTTAAAATTAAAATATATATATATATATATATATATATATATATATATATATATATATATATATATATATATATATATATATATATATATATATACATACATACATATTATATATATTTCAAATGGCCTGCTTTAGGTTTCTAGCGAATAAAGTCTTGGATCAAATTAGTATTTTACTTGATTGGAAAAATATTGTTTTGCCTGCGATGTCTCGGTTTGAGCCACTACTCGGATAACGCATCTGAGTAAAACATGTATCTTGTAATTGAAATATCGATTACCAAAATAGTATTTGTTTAAACAATTTCATTCTACTTTACACCAGTAAACATATCCCCTCTGCGTTCACATGCTTGGGACTGAGTAAATCTAAATAAATAAGTTGTTTGATGCTAATTACGTATATGTACTTGTATTCAAAGTGAGTTAACTCATCAATTTTAGTTGAATAAAAAATTTCCAGTCTACGTTTATAGAAAGTCTTAAAATAAAAATAATAAAAAAGAACTACAACCTTTTTCATGGCATTATTGTTTGTCTTAGTATTTTTACTATTTTTGGTAGTGAGAAGTATTGCTTTCAATACATTGCGTATCATTGCTACTATGTTGGTTGCATTAGTGATTTCAGCAATGCCTCGAGGACGATGAAATGAACTCAAGTTAATACTGAAACTCGTGAATCATCGTCACTTTGACTTTATAATTAGAGAATGAAACTGTTGTGATTATCGTAAGAAGCTAAATTTAGAACTACAATGACGAGTTATCAGTAATCAGTTAACATTCAAGTAATCGGTTACCTAAGCTTACAAAGAGATGTGTATAGATATATAGAAAAAATTGTTTTAAAGTAGTCACCCAAACGCGGCCGCTCAAGCTCAATTCAAGTTCAAGGACTGGCTGGTTGTGTGACACTTGTGACAGTCGCTCAAACGCGGGGCTCCAAAGTTAACATTCATTTGGCTGTAAGGAGTGAGTGAGTGTAGATGTTATAGACAGCTAGGTTTGAGTGTAGATTTTCGAGGCAGCGAGGCATGTGTAGATTTTTTAGGCAGCTAGGTATGAGTGTAAATTCTCTAAACAACTAGGTGTGAGCGTAGATTCTCTAGACAGCTAGGTGTGAGTGTAGATTCTCTACGTACCTAGGTATGAGTGTAGATTCTCTAGGTAGCTAAGTATGAGTGTAGATTCTCTAGGTAGCTAGGTATGAGTGTAGATTCTCTCGGTAGCTAGGTGTGAGTGTAGATTCTCTAGGTAGCTGAGTATGAGGGTAGATTCTCTCGGTAGCTAGGTGTGAGTGTAGATTCTCTAGGTAGCTAAGTATGAGTGTAGATTCTCTAGGTAGCTAAGTATGAGTGTAGATTCTCTAGGTAGCTAAGTATGAGGGTAGATTCTCTCGGTAGCTAGGTGTGAGTGTAGATTCTCTCGGTAGCTAGGTGTGAGTGTAGATTCTCTAGACAGCTAGGTATGAGTCTAGATTCTCTACAGTTAGGTATGAGTGTGGATTCTCTAGACAGTTAGGTATGAGTGTGAATTTCTAGACAGTTAGGCATGAGTGTAGATTCTCTAGACAGTTAGGTATGAGTGTAGATTCTGCAGACAGTTAGGTATGAGTGTAGATTCTTTAGACAGCTGGGCATGTGTGAAGATTATCAAGGCAGATAGGCGTGAGTAAACATTTTCTAGACAGCTAGGCATGAGTGAACATTTTCTAGACAGCTAAGCGTGAGTGTAGATTCTCTAGACAGCTAGGCGTGTGTAGATCCTCTAGACAGCTAGGTGTTTGTAGATTCGCTAGACAGCTAGGTGTGAGTGAAGATTCTCTAGACAGCTAGGTGTGTGTAGATTCTCTAGACAGCTAGGTGTCAGTGAAGATTCTCTAGACAGCTAGGTGTGTGTAGATTCTCTAGACAGCTAGGCGTGAGTGAACATTTTCTAGACAGCTAGGCATGTGTGAAGATTCTCAAGGCAGCTAGGCGTGAGTGAAGATTCTCTAGACAGCTAGGTGTGTGTAGATTCTCTAGACAGCTAGGTGTGAGTGAAGATTCTCTAGACAGCTAGGTGTGTGTAGATTCGCTAGACAGCTAGGTGTGATTGTAGATTTGCTACACAGCTAGGCGTGAGTGTAGATTCTCTAGACAGTTAGGCGTGAGTGTAGATTCGCTAGACAGCTAGGTGTGAGTGTAGTTGCGCTAGACAGCTAGGCGTGAGTGTAGAAACTCTAGACAGTTAGGCGTGAGTGTAGATTCTCTAGACAGTTAGGCGTGAGTGTAGATTCTCTAGACAGTTAGGCGTGAGTGTAGATTCTCTAGACAGTTAGGCATGAGTGTAGATTCGCTAGACAGCTAGGTGTGAGTGTAGTTGCGCTAGACAGCTAGGCGTGAGTGAACATTTTCTAGACAGTTATTCGTGAGTAGATTATCTAGACAGCGAGGCGTGAGGGAACATTTTCTAGACAGCTAGGCATGAGTAGATTATCTACAGAGCTAGGCATGAGTGTAAATTCGCTAGACAGCTAGATGTGAGTGTAGATTCTCTAGACAGCTAGTGTGTGTAGATTCTTTTGACATCTAGGTGTGGGTGTATATTCTCTTGATAGCTAGGCATGAGTGAAGATTCTCTGGACAACTAGGTATGAGTGTAGATTCTCTAGACAGCTAGGTATGAGTGTAGATTCTCTAGACAGCTAGGCGTGAGTGAACATTTTCTCGACAGCTGGGCATGAATGTAGATTCTCTAAACAACTAGTCGTGAGTGCAGGTTCTCTAAACAGCTAGGCTTAAGTGTAGATGCTCTAAACAGCTAGTTGTGAGTGTAGATTCTCTAGACAGCTAGGCGTGAGTGTAGATTCAGGCGTGAGTGTAGATTCGCAAGACAGCTAGGCGTGAGTGTAGATTCTCTAAACAGCTAAGTATGAGTGTAGATTCTCAAGGCAGCAAGGCGTGAGTGAAGCTGCTGTGTGTGTGTGTGTGTGTGTATGAATGTGAAAATGAAGGTAGTGTATTCATTTTGTCTTCAGTTGCTAAATGATTAACTGGATGATTTTTTCATGGAAAAGTTTGTTTGGAGTTTGCTTCTGCTCCCCTCCAAGCGGGTTAACTCCGATAAGTACGTTAGGTTTACATTTCAGTTGCCTATGTTTGTTTTTGTTTTGTGTTCCTGAGGGAGGGGGGTGTTACTGCACATAATCACGTAACGGCTGCGCAGCCTATTTAACCCAACTTGGTTGAACGGTGACATCATATTATAATATTTCGTTGGCTGCAGAAGACCCTATAAAAATTTTGGGTGTGGGTTTTGATAAATTGTTGGATCCAGGACTTTTTTTTATGTACATTAAGTATTTGTGATGCATGCTGGCATGGCATTCAACACGACCTCGTGCTTATGATCAGTCTGTGCATTATGTTTAATTCATTTGTACAACAGCGTAATGTATTCAACAAAGACAACAACAAAAAGAACAACAAAATATTATCTTAGAATTCTTGTTTGAAATTGGTACAATGTTATTCAGTAACGGTAGTAGGATAAATTCATACATCAGGAGCCTAGATCTAAATCTTTATCTTGACAGACCTAGATTCTAAATCATGATCAAGATCTATACAGATTTAAACCATAATCTAGACAGATCTAAACCTTTATCTAGCCAGAATAAATCTTGATCTAGCCAGACGAGATTATCTTGATCTAGACAAGATCACATCTTGATTTATACAGATCTGTCTTGATCTATACAGATCTATGTCTTGATCTATACAGACCCAAATCTTGATATAAACAGATCTAAATCTTGATATAGCCAGATTAAATATTGACATAGACAGATCTAAATCGTGATCTTTTACAGATCTCAGTATTGATCTAGACAGATCTAAATCTTTATCTATACAGACCCAAATTTTGATCCAAACAAGATCTAAATCTTTATCAAGGCAGATCTAAATATTGATCTAACAATCTAGACAGATCAAAATCCTGCTCTATGCAGATTTCAATCTTGATTTAGACAGATCTAAATATCGGTCTAAACAAATTGAATCCTGATCGAAACAAGATTAAATGTTGATTTACACAGATCTAAATCCTCTTCTAGACATCTATTTTTTTGTATCGAAACAGATCAAAACCATAATCTATACAGATCTAAATCTTGATCTAGGCCGATCTAAAGTCAAGAATTTGCCAGATTTAAATTACTTTTTCCTTTTCTTTTTTTAAACTGAAGAAACCCCCATTTCCAGTGTGATTATACATAAACGACTGACATTTTTTGTGTGCATATGTGTAGACGTGTATGTTGACATGCCTGTAAGAATGGGCGTATCAGAAAAGTGGGCAGGTTGGCGGGCGGGCGTTTCTGGTAAGTCTCTACTTCTTTCCCTTTTCACTGGTTCACCTTTTTTTATTATCTTGCCATTCCCTCTTACTTCACGTATACTTTCCTCTTTTTTTTTTAATGGATTAATAAAGATAATTGAATTGAATTGAGATCACCGCAAATGATATGAACGTTGTCGATTTTAAATGAAACGAGCGACAAAGTATCGGAATGAATAAATTAATAATGACGGAGAAGCCGTTTGGCTTGGGCGTCCGGAACGAAAGGAACCCGCGTGAGGAGAGTATATGACAATAAGTGACCAACTCCACTAACAAAGACAGAACAAACACGTGACGTTTCGGGTATAACCCTTCGTCAGACAACAAACGAGAAATATCTAGAATCTAGATCTAAGTCATGTTTGGTATGACACGTCCGTCGTGCATTCTACTGACGTGCGTGTAGGTGCGTGGGCTTAACACCGTTTTTATGAGTCACACTATCGTTGTTGCTTCTTTGCCACACTATCGTTGTTGCTTCCCCCCCCCTTTGCAGTATGACCGTTGTTAGTTTGTTTCGTTGGAATTTACACCCAGCGCACTCTAATAATAGCATTACGCGTGGATCGCAATAGGATGAGTTAAATAAAGAAGTGTGATTCGATTTTAGCCACATCCATAAACTAAGGTCCTGGTGATCTCGGGGATTCTTGGTGGGTTGCTTGTGTGTGTGTGTGTGTGTGTGTGTGTGTTGTTGTTGTTGTTGTTGCTGGGTTGGAGGGGGTACCCGGACTGCCCTGTAAACCACCAATGGATCTTTAACGTGCACATCGTGCTTTGATCTGCACACGGAACCTCCTCTTTACCGCCCATCTCCGATGGGGATAGGTGTCGATCCACCTACCTGGACCGGAGAGGGGGAGAGGAGGGGGGGCTCAAGAAAATTGCTCGATTGATGGGGAACCCACTAGGACGCGGCCCCTCCCCCTCCCTCCCTCCACCTTTACGGGACTGGGGAACATTGAAGGTGGAAAGTCCTCTCCTCCCTACTCCCCCAATCCTGCAGGCGGTTGATGGGGATAGGTGTCGTTTTATTATCACGTCCACCCTGGGGGCGTGGGTTTTATAGAGTTTGGGGGGCTCAAGAAAATTGTTCGTTGTTTTTGGGCACGAACATCACTACCTGTCTGGTTGAAAGTGGGTAACGCGTGCCTGTCCTTCTTTCAGTCATCTTTCCTCTCCCTCCACCTTTACGGGAGTGGGAACAATGGCAAAACAAAACAACAAACAAGTTGTACAGGAAAGTCCTCCAACCCTTAGACCAGTCGTATCACGTCCGCTGTTACGACCGTGTTTTATAGAGTTTGGTTGTTGTTGTTGTTTTTGTTGTTGTTGGCATCATCAGTGGGTGATTGACGGCAGTTGCTGGTATGTCTTACTTATTTGCCTTCACTGTTTAACATGTCTTTTATCTTGATTCCTCTTAAATTGTATTCTGGCATCGTCACATATTAGTATGGTGGACAGGGTAAAGCTCAACGAAAATAAACACAACCTATCAGGCACGGCTATTTTAACAATGTACTGCCTAAACACCGTAAGTGCTCGAAAGACGCTACCTTTAATACGCACTCTTGACATTGCACAAATATACGGCAAAGTCAAATCCATACCTATTGTCTTCCCTTGGATATCAATCTGAAAATGATCTATTGTATAGCCGTTCTATCATCACATTGTACTTACAACGTTGATCTGTCTATCTATCTATCTATCTATCTATCTATCTATTTATCTATCTATCTATCTATCTCCCCTCTCCATCTCTATCTCTCTCTATCTAACTCTCTCATTCTCTCTCAAAGACACACACACACACACGCACACACACACACACACACACACACACACACTTGATAGTATTTTGGTCGCGCCACTGATATCTTCTTAAAAAATATATTTTCAACAACATCTCTTCTTATACTAACGGACTAATGAAATTGTGTCGTTGAATTTGCCACACATCCCACAAACGCTTCAATTCTTCCATTTTATTCTCTATCTCACTCAGGTCACCGCGAGGCCAGGCTCCCGGAAGCACGGTGCTCCAGAGGCCGGGCCCCTTCCTTTCCCCAGGCCACATGCCTGCGTCGGCATCTCAGTACGCCAATATACCACCGTCCCAGGCGTTGACCTCGGCCGCCTCTGGCTCCTCCTCCGCCTCGGTGGCGGCGTTGGCATCTTCAACATCCTCATCACACCGTCGTCTTTCAGGCAGTAGTTCCCCCAGCCCCGGCCTGGCCTCGGCTCATGGCAGGCCATCGCCCTTGGATCAGCCCGCGTCGTCTCTCCACATGGAGAAAATGGCGGAGATGAAAGGCGGTGGAGGAGGTGACGGGCACGGCCGAGATCTCCGCATGTACGGTGCCGTCGGAGGAGTGGACGGGTCCATTCTCGTAGACGGGGGCAAGGCGTCCCACTCTCCCGGGGCTCTTCCTCCAGCGCGCCCTACTCCAGTCTGGGTCACGTGCCCAAGGTGTCTTTCGACACCGTGGTCAGGGGGAGTATGGAGGCGGTCGTGATTCGCCCACTGGCCGCGGCGGTGACCACAGGGATCCGTTCTACCGCCCGACGCTCAGCGGCAAGGAGGGCAGCTTGAAGCACCGCATATTGACGCGGCCGTCGGACTCCGACATGCCAGAGGATCTGGCCAAAATGAGCGGCGGCGGCATGCACCCTCTGAAAGATGAGCCAGCCAGCAAGCGCGCCAAGTTCGCCAGCCCCGCCGCATCTGCCGGCCGTTACGGCTCCCCCGTGGACTACGAGGACGACCGGCAAGGCCGGCGCCATTCCTCCAGCGCCGGCGGTCACCACCACCACCCGGCGCACAACACGAACAATAACAACAGCAACGGAAGCAGATCGGGTAAAGGAGGCGCCGGCGACAGAGGTCAGGCATTGCCCTTTTTCACATCCCGTCAACAATGGAGGTAGTAACAACAACAAACAAAACAACAGCAGTAGCAACAACAACAACAATAACCCAGGAAACCAGCAGCAACACTCTCAGCACCAACACCACCAGCACCAGCACCACCACCAACATCATTCTCACCAACAAAGCTCCCTAAGCCTGTCGTCCCCGTCGTCGACAACCCCTTCCTCTTACAGCACGTCGTCCTACTCCCAGCACCAGCAACACCATCATCACTCCGGCGGCGGCGGCGGGGCCGGCAATAGCGGCAGCAGCTCGGCCGACAACAACGGCGGCGCCGGCAGCAGTAACCAGTACGGCAAGTCCTATCGCCACCGACGCTCCTCCTCCTCCTCCTCGCCCCCGGCCCCGCCGCCGCCTCCGCCTCCCCGCCCACGGGGCCCTCGGAGGAGGAAGACGGCTCGGCCTCCTCCCACCTACAGTACCCGCACCACTTCATGAAGGGATCGATCATCCAACTGGCCAACGGCACGTTGAAGCGCGTGGAGGACTTGCAGACAGAGGACTTCGTGTCCAGCGCCGAGATCTCGGCGGACCTCAAGGTGGATTCCAGCACAGTGGTGCGCATCGAGGAGTACGCGGACAAAGGCACCGCCATGCTCAGCTTCTCCGTGGAGAGCACAAAGTTCAGGTGAGACGAGGACGAGCGACCTTGAGCTGGTTACGGTCAAAGGGTTAAGAGAGGTTATGATTTATTGTGGTGGTGGTGGTAGTGGTGGGATTTTTGGGGGTTTTGTTTCGGGGGGGGGTCAGCGTGGGGTGGGGAGTGGTTGTTTATTTGTTTTTTTTTAGTTGTTACTCTTTTTGTTTTTGTATTTGTGTGTGTGTGTGTGAATAATGTTGTTGTTGTTATTGTTGTCGCTCATTTAGCTGTTTCCAAAGGTGGTTGCTGGGTGCCACTATTAGATCCTACTTCTTTCCACACTGAGATCACCGCAATGGTGGACGGAGTAAATTTTCAAAGAAACATAACAAACCTACTTCTTTCCTTCCGATCTCATGCTTGGATCTTACTGTTTCCTTCTGATAGAAATAAACTGAGATAAGCGCTTTCGATGGTTAGCTACGTATGGGATATAATCTAGATTGCAATGAAACAAATGTTATTATATTGCTGTTTCCTCTTAATTGAACACTGAGATCACCGCATAGTAGTAATGTGGGACGGTGTCATCGAAAGCGTGTGAAAGCTGTGAGTTCCCCAGGGACCCCTTGGCAGGTGGGACGGTGTCAATCACTGCAAGTATGTGTGTGTGTGTGTGTGTGTGTGTGAGTTGGGCGATGGGGCTTGAGGGTTTGTGTGGTCTTGAAAGGGTTGTTGTTTTGCTATGTGCGTTGGCGATTGACGGGGTTGCTGATAGGTCTTGCTTCTTTCCTTCCAACTCTTTCACTTAGCTTTCACCATCTTGCTGTTTCCACATCACCCTGAGATCACCACATATGGTGGACGTGGAAATGTTCAATGAACCCAAAACAAAATTAGTTTTTTTGTATTAGCTGTCGTTTGGCGGTGCAGCTGTTTGGTTTTACTTCCTTCTTTATTTCACTTTCAGTCACTGATCTTTCATCTTAGTTTTTATCTCTGTGATTACAACATAATAGTGGATGGGTTTGATTTCAATGAAACGGCAAACAGTTGTGTCGTTGTTGTTTTTATGGAGGGATTTAAGATAACAGCCCTAACCTCAATACCACAATTACTGCCAGTGGGGTTGAACTATTAACTTAAATAGATACGTCTTGTTATATAACACGTGTGATTTTCCAAGTCTTAGGCCCGCCTCACATAGAAGCTCACGTGACACGATACATGAACACTGCAAAGCCTGTCGCGCGTGTAAACAAAAATGGTAACAAAGATTTATAGTGCAGCCTCACATAGGAGCTCACGACGCGAAGGGCACGGATTGCCCGTATCGTCACGGATTGGCCGTGAAAGGTCCTGTCTCTATTTTTGAAGCCGATACGGTCACGTTTCGGCTTCCTTTCATCTTTTTTCTAATTCTAGGCAGGAAATAAAAATCGGGCCATCAAAAAAATAATAATATTGGTCGAATCAAAAAAGGATTTACAATTTTGAAATCAGCATCCCAATATTGACAAAGTCCATGCGAGCAGGCTCCGTTTTGATGCGTGTTTAATAAATAAAAAAATAAAAAAAAGTATAAAATGTTTCAACTATTTGTATTGTTCTCGCGGTATTATTTTGAAAGCGACTTTGCGCGCCAAATCCATTTTGTCAACTGACGTAGACAGCAGTAGATCTGTAGATCTAGGTTACGTCGTGAGGACATGCCACTAGGCCTGTGTGTGATGGGGTGAAATGTGGCACGAGACGTACGCCGTGTCTCGACACGTATTAGGAGTCATGTCACGTGAGCTTCTATGTGAGGCGGGCCTTCGAGGCTCATAGTAGTAAAGGAATATTATCCTGGCATCGCGTTAATGAAACGGAGTGCTACGCTGAAGGGAGATAGGCGGCACTTTGTAATCACACCCAGGACAAGACATTTAATTTTGTCTGTCACCGATTTTGTCACCTCCCCAATCACGGCGGGTACCCATTTTACCACTCGGTGTAGTGAATAGTGATGTTGCGTCTTGTCACGACGGGCGTGACAAGACGAGCATTCAAACTCACACGCCCACGCCCACAAACCCACGCCCACAAACCCACGCCCACAAACTCACAATTTGATATCTGGGTTGTTGACCACTGCTAGCACTGACGCCATCCGAATGACTGAATTAAGAAGAAAAGGAAAAAAAATGAAAGAAAAAGAAGGGCAGATTGTGTAACGTTTCGGCTGGTTGCCTCAGCGGGTTCGTTTGTTGTTTTTTTTTTAAGATTATGTTATTACACCCTACAGTGCGAAGGGAAGAGATTGTATTAACTCTTTTTCCTTTTCTTTTTTTTTTTTCCATTATCATAAACCTCACATTGGAATAATATTTCTTTTAAATTCGGGGACGGCTTCAATTTCAGCAAGGGTGATGTTAGGTCAATGTCCCTGCGTCGACCGAAGAGAACGTAGAGAGAAATCCGGAAAGAGGAGAGACATGCAACTAAAGAGCGGGGGGAGAGACCGCGGAGAGGAGGGTAGGGGGGTGATGTGGATGGGAGAACTCTGTTGGACGTTGATGATATAATTTAATGGGCATTAGTCTCCCAAGTTGTGTTGCTTATTTCGAAAATACATGATGTAATATGATATATTGCAAGTTTGTTTCTTTGGTTCATAAGTAAAGCCATGATATTTTGGGACAAACATCAATATAATTGTTTCTGCTCTTAAAAGAAATCCAATTTTTGTTAGTTGGGTTTTTTCTTCTTCTGAGGGTAAGAAGATAATACACCTTGGGTTGTTAATTTGATTTGATGTGACAAAAGTCCACAACTAAGGTCATTTTCAGGGCGGGGGGTTATTTTGGTAGGACTTTTAATTTTGCCCCGATCCACCTACCTTGATCCCCTGGGGTTAAGTGTTTATTCAAAAGAAAGGCCGACAAATGGCATCTGGGCAACCCCCACCCCTCCCCCTTCGCATGCGGTTGGCGGGCGCTGCTGGTAGGCCCTATTTCTTCCCTTTCCTTCTTTCTCTTATCTTTCATCTTGCTGTTTCCTCTTAATTCACCCTGAGATCTCCCCAATGGTGGACGGGGTCAATTTCAACGAAACAAACAACCCCCCTTAACCTTCGGTGACACATTCCATTCCTTGTCAGATCCACGTTCCTTTTTGGTTCGTGCCATGGCAGGAGCGGTGCTGGTAGGTCCTTCTTCTCTCCCTTCACTCTTGTACTGTTTACTCATCTTTCATCTTGGTCCACCCTGAGATCACCGGATATGTTGGACAAGGTGGGGGGGCATTTCAATCAAACTCCAAACAAACTAAGCCAAGAGGCAGCCAACTGAAGGACCACCAATCTATAAGACAGAATAGATGTTTATTATGTATGGCCTTTTTCGTTTGATACATTTTCATGATTTTAAAAAATATTATATCTTAATCTCGGCGAAAAATAAGATTTACGATTGATGTGTTATATCAAGGATTTAAATTGATCTTGAGTCTCGATCTATAATAATAATGACGATAATGATAGTGATAATACTAATATAGTAATAATAGCAAGGGGCTGCTCTGTCTGACTAGCAGATAGGAAATTCAGATTTACATTGTGAAGTTAGCAGGGTTTGTCCGTGATGGACCTTTTCCAATGTGTCTTGAGCTGTTCATTTGTTCTATCTGTGTGTGTGTGTGTGTGTGTGTGTATGTCTGTCTGTCTGTCTGTTTTACTGTTATGCTCTGTTTAATACTAGTTCAATGTAGAAAAATCTTTGCGACATTTGTTTGACGACAGGCTGGGTAGCACAAGGCAACGGCAAATTTTAGCTTTGTATAACAATGAATTAGTTGGGGGGCATGCTGGTAGATCCTACTTCTTTCCGTTCACTCTTTCACTTATCCTTTAGTTTGCTGCTTCCTCTTAATCCACCCTGAAATCACCGCAAGTGGCCAGTTGGCGGATGCTACCGGAAAGGTCCTACTTATTATTCGCTATCATCACCCTTGCGCTTATCTTTCACTGTCAGCTTGCTGTTCACTCTTAATGGTGGATGAAGCACACACAAAAAAAAAGCAAAAAAGTTCCCTATTGATTCAACCTTAGATCATCGCCTGTGGTAAACTGGGTAAATTTCTATGAAACAAAAGAAAATAAACAAGCCTCTTCAGTTCCCTTTTTTTTTTTTTTGTCGCGGGTTCTTTGTCTATTGTGGTCGCTGTTTGTGTTTAGATGTGTGTATGCATCGGCACGACATGTGTCTTTTGTTCCCTTTGTATGGTTATGGGACCTACGTCTTTCTTTGGGTTTGAAGAGTTTTGAAGGAAAGGCGTGTTTGCAAGTATCTTATGTGTGTGGGATTTTGAAGTTTTGAAGGAAAGGCGTGTTTGCAAGTATTTTATATATATGTGGATTTTGAAGAGTTTTGAAGGAAAGGCGTGTTTGCAAGTATTTTATTTTGGGATTTTGAAGAGTTTTGAAGGAAAGGCGTGTTTGCAAGTATTTTATATGTGTGGGATTTTGAAGAGTTTTGAAGGAAAGGCCTGTTTGCAAGTATCTTATATATGTGTGGGATTTTGAAAGTTTTGAAGGAAAGGCGTAGTTGCAAGTATTTTATATGTGTGGGATTTTGAAGAGTTTTGAAAGAAAGGCACATTTGCAAGTATTGTAATTGGATGTGGTCAAAACGAAAGGTGTACTCAGATCTCTCTCTCTCACCACCTGTCGATTTGAAGAAAGATTTACGTTTGAGGTTTATTACATTTGCGCGTTGAAGGATGTATTCTCATATTCTGTTTAGTACTAATCTTGGATTGGTTTTTTTTTTAATCGTTGTGTGATTGGGTCTTTCCTTTTACTCTTTCACTTATTAGCCTTCATCTTGCTGTATCCTTTCAATTCCCATGCGATCACGGTATATTGTGGACAGGGTAAATTTCAATGAATCAATCAACATTGTGTATATAATAATGAGTGTATTTCCAGGTCTTTTCTTCGTTTAAATGATTTACAGGGTTTTAAAAAATAATAAAAGTTGAATCTTTTCTACTGTGAAAGGGACAAAAACAAAAGCAAATTAGAATATAAACATACTATTATGTACTTACAGGTACATATTTTCAATTCAATTCAATTCAATTATCTGTAGTAAGCCATGCAAAAAAGGAAATGCTATGTCAGAAATATGAGAATATATTAAAATATTTAAATTTAAAACAAATTTAACTTAAATTAATCATTAACATAAAGATTCTAGGAGAAATAATATATATGTAGAGATAAATAGATGAGTAAATGATAGTGCGGTGACACAATATACATAAACAATAATTAATGACGAATCAGCTTAGCTTCATACACATTCATCAAATTATCATAAATCATTCATTCTCCATTCATCAATTTTCAATGCTTAAACATTTGTTTTTAAAAAAGCCATCATGCATTTTAAAGTCAATTTTAGTGTCCGTCCTCAAGTGCAATGAACCAAAGTTCTCTCTTAGGGTTGATGTTCCTCTTAAAAAGGATAATAATAATAATAATAATAACAATAATAATAACAATAATAATAATAATAATAATAATAATAATAATAATAATAATAATAATAATAATAATAATAATAATAATAATAATAATAATAATAATAATAATAATAATAATGTTTTTTGTTGGGGCTAACTGGTAGATCCTACATCTTTCATAATTTGTCTCTGTCACAATGTCACGTCTGGCATCTTATTCTTTCCTCTTAATTCATCCTGCCAATGCCATCACCGCTCAAGGTATGTGTGTATATGGCGGGTACTTCTGGTAGATCCTACTTCTGTCCTTTCACTTTGTCACTTTGATCTTGCTGCTGCTTCTTGATTCACACTGAGATTAATCACCACAACCTAACAATAACATGTGATGGACGAGGAGAATTTCAATGAAGAAAGAAAATAGATCACCGCTTATGGTGAACGGAGCAAATTGTAATGAAACAGACGTTTTAATAAATTTATATTTATTATTATCATTTGTTGCCATGAGTGTTGTTATGTTTGACACTGGTAGGTCCTTCTTCTTTCCTTTCACTCTTGTTACTCGTCGTTAATCTTACTGTTTCCTTTTGAATTCACCCTGAGATTATCGCTTATGGTGGACGAGGCACATTTCAATGATGGGGGAGGGGGGGGGAGAGACAAAAAAAAAACATATTTTAGAGAGTGAGCTTAGTTTTAGAGGCATGAAATTATAGTCTTAGCATGTAGCAACTTAAATTACGTAGATCTAGTATGGGTGCAGAGCTGGTGCTGGCAATGTGGTATTGAAACTGCGTAATGTATATGTATGTTTACAATAATGTATTTTGCAAGGATGGAGTTCTACATTGTATTCTGCTTATTTGTTGTTGCTGTCGCTGGTGTCGTTTGTATGCATTGGGTGCAGTAGTAGTAGTAGTAGTAGTAGTAGTAGTAGTAGTAGTAGTAGTAGTAGTAGTAGTAGTAATAATAATAATAATAATATAGTAGTAGTAGTAGTAGTAATAATAGGAGTACACATAGTAGTAGTATCATTATTAGTAATTGCACGCTAGTAGTAGTAGTGGTCGTGGTAGTTTAGTAGTAGTAGTAGTAGTAATACTAGTGATATGTGTAATAGTAGTAGTAATGGTGGTTTAGTAGTAGTAGTAGTAGTAGTAGATAGTAGTGGTAGGTGTAGTAGTAGCAGTGGTAGGTGTAGTATTAGTAGTAGGTAGTAGTAGTGGTAGTAGTAGTAGTAATGGTGGTAGGTAGTAGTAGTAGCAGTGGTAGGTGTAGTAGCAGTAGTGGTAGGTGTAGTAGTGGTAGCAGTAGTGGTGGTAGGCAGTAGCAGCAGTGGTAGGTGTAGTAGTGGCAGTGGCAGTAGTAGTAGTAGCAGCAGTGGTAGGTGTAGCAGCAGTAGCAGTGGTAGGTGTAGTAGCAGTAGTAGCAGTGGTGGTAGTTAGCAGTAGTGGTAGTGGCAGCAGCAGCAGCAGTAGTGGTAGTAGTAGCAGCAGCAGTAGCACCAGTGGTATGTGTAATAGCAGCAGCAGCAGCGGTAGGCAGTAGCAGGGCAGATGCAGTAGCGGCAGTGGTAGGTGCAGTAGCAGTAGTGGTAGGTGTAAGTGGTAGTGGTAGGCAGCAGCAGTAGTGGCAGGTAGCAGCAGCAGTGGTAGTGGTAGGTGTAGCATTGGTAGTGGCAGGTGCAGTAGGCAGTAGCAGCAGTAGTGGTAGGTGTAGCAGCAGCAGTGGCAGGTGCAGCAGTAGTAGTGGCAGTGGTAGTTAGTAGTAGTGGTAGGTGTAGCAGCAGTAGTGGTAGTGGTAGTAGTAGTAGTAGTGGTAGTGCAGTAGTGGTAGTAGCGGTAGTAGTAGGTGTAGTAGTGGTAGGTGTAGTAGTAGTAGTAGTAGGTGTAGTGGTAGTAGTAGTGGTAGTGTAGTAATAGTAGTAGTGGCAGGGTAGTAGTAGTAGTGGTAGCAGTTAGTGTATCATCAGTAGTAGTTGCACAGTAGTAGTGGTAGGTGTAGTAGTAGTAGTAGTAGTAGTAGTAGTAGTAGTAGTAGTGGTAGGTGTAGTAGTAGTTGCACAGTAGTAGTGTAGTAGGAGTGGTAGGTGTAGTAGTAGTGGTAGGTGTAGTAGTAGTGTAGTGGTAGTAGTAGTAGTAGGTGTAGTGGTGGTAGGTGTAGTAGTAGTAGTGGTAGGTGTAGTTATAGTAGTAGTAGTAGTGGTAGTAGCAGTGTATCACCATTAGTAGTTGCACACTAGTAGTGGTATATGTAGTAGTTAGTAGTAGTAGTAGTAGTAGTAGTAGCAGTAGTAGTAGTAGTAGTAGCAGTAGTAGTAGTAGTAGCAGTAGCAGTATCATCATTAGTAGTTGCACACTAGTAGTGTAATAGTAGTAGTAGTAGTAGTAGTGGTAGGTGTAGTAGTAGTAGTAGTAGGTGTAGTAGGTGGTAGGTGTAGTAGTGGTAGTGGTAGGTGTAGTTATAGTAGTAGTAGTGGTAGTAGCAGTGTATCATCATTAGTAGTTGCACACTGGTAGTGGTATATGTAGTAGTAGTAGTAGTAGTAGCAGTAGCAGCAGTAGTAGTAGTAGTAGTAGTAGTAGCAGTATCATCATTAGTAGTTGCACACTAGTACTGTAGGTGTAGTAGTAGTAGTAGTAGTAGTATTAGTGATAGGTGATAGTAGTGGTAGCTGTAGTAGTAGTGATAGGTGAGTAGTAGTGGTAGTTAAGTAGTGAAGCTGTCAATCCAGTTTTGATTTTGATGTGTTTTTTGTTTAAACCCTCAATGCTAATGAAGAGTTTAATTTCTGGTGGCGGTTTGTTCCACAGTCTTACTGGCTAGGGCAAAAGGAGTAGTGGTGTAGCAATCAATTAGTTTAAAGATGGAGGTGGTATATTAGTAGTAGTAGTAGTAGTATATATATATTTGTTCGACACTGATCCAGTTGTTTTAAACTGATATAATGGTAGGCCTACAATATCAGGATACTGGCATTGAAATCGTTATCAAAGCAAAGTTAATAAGGGGTTGTTTGTTTTTCCTTGTAGTGTGATGTAGTTGGTAACAGTGGTTGGTAGATCTAGTCGAGACATATCTGATCTCTGCAAGACATTATCTTCCACCTCCACTTCCTCCACACATCGTTTCATTCGAGCCGAGCATCCGCTAGATCTAGTTAGTAGTAATAGTAGGCCTTCGATGGATCTTAAAAGGGAACACACAACGATGAGATTATTCAATTTCTTTCAGTAAATGGGTTGGGGGGGGGGGGGGTTGTCAACTAATCTAGTGTAGCAACCCGTTTACAAAACGGATAAACAATGCTAGAGATCTACTATTTGAATCCAAATCTATGAATAGTTAGAAATCGATGTGTGAATCTGGTCTAGATTCTAGATCCAGATCATTGTCAAGATTGTAACGTGAAGTTGACAGAACCTCACGTTTTCGCTTTGCTCTTGTTTCTAGATGTAGATTTAATCTATGTTGTTATCATTATCTAGAGCTAGATCTGGTCTTGATTCTAGATCTACGTCATTGTCAACATTGTTACTAGTACGGGAATTTGACTGTACCTTTCGTTTTCGCTTGGCATTTCAAGTAAGGTAGCTAAGGCTTTGCTTTCGATTACCCATCAAAAATACAATTAAAATAGGCTAATGATTTACACAAACATGGGCTAGCGGGTGAAGACTGTGAACGTTCGAATTACATTGGTCTTGGTTTACTTACAGATTTATTAGATGACAGTATTTTACTAAATGTACGGCCAAAATTCTTCGAAGAAAATGGCCAAAATGGTGTCTCAATGATTTAATGTCTCTTCGTAACAGCACGTCTTTAAACCACTAAATGCATTTATAAGGTTATAGAATGATGAATTTGAAAGGATTAGGGCTGCAAAACCCAATCGCCAAATCGTCAAATATTATTAGGTACAGGCATTTGACACTAAATGACTCAAACTGGTATAATTACATTGACTTCCTTTCATTTATTTACTACGGTCGTTTGGCAGAGGTAAGGCTTCGAAGTCTTCATGGCTACCTTCATTCCTATAAATAATTCAAAACTCAAATGGCAGGAGTAAAGGTATAACAGCTGTTGCCATAATTCTAGATAGGCCATTGTTGATTCCACATCGATTCTCTAACCCCATATGTGCAATTTGACGTTTGAAATCATTGTCGTTCCTGAGATTCGTCCAGCCTAAGTTTTGCTCATGAAATAGTCTTATTATTTTTATAATATAAGATTTTATGCTGGCTAACTTTTAATACTTTTATTAAATGTGACTGTCAAGTGAGTCCATTGTCATGTAAGAGGATGGTTGGAGTGGAGGGTACTTTCCTTGACCCCTTTCACGTCTTTCTTTCATATTGCTGTGCCCTGGCTTAATTTATCCGAGTCATTGCATATATATATATATATATATATATATATATATATATATATATATATATATATATATATATATATATATATATATATATATATATATATATGGTGGGCAGGATAATATCAGTGAAACCAAATCTTTTCAATTCACCGTGAGATCACTGCATGTTGGTGGACAGGGTGAATTTTAATGAAACAAGCAATATCCATGGTGGAGTTTTGTACCTCTGTCCTCAGCTATCACGACACATTGAAGAAATCTGAGTTTACCCAATCAAGCGATGCTATCTAGGCATGGGCCACAGACATTACTTTGCTTCCTGGTTTGGCGGTTATATGGCCAATCCCTCCCTCTGAGTCCAAGGCTTTTTCTTTCCAATATCTCCCCCATTTTCCTCTTCCTGTGTGAATTGTATCGAAGGGTGTTTCTCATGTATTGATGTCATTTAATTTCTTTAAGGTGGGTCTCATTCTATTGCCGTAGTCTTGTTATATGATCTCGGGCTCTGTGAATCTGTTTTTGATTGTTTCTGCCATGCCTTTGATGTTTTTGAAAAATCGGTGAAACTACCAATAATGAGGGGTCTTGTTATTGTTATCTCTATGAGAAAGAAAATATTCCCACAAATATGCAATCACTATCACCTTTATTTCTATTTTCTTTCTTTTCTTTTTTTCCATGTGACAGGTTACTGTAGAGGCTACCCTTGAGCACCCTTTCTTCGTATTTGGTCAAGGATGGTCATCGTGCTCTGTGTCCAGAACTCTGGCTCGCTATGGTCTGGACTGCCAGAAACTGTCGGTTGGGGATGTATGTATCTCACTGACCCATAAGGACGTTAATCTGAAAGCTGCCGAAATCAGCCAACACCAGCAACATTACGAACATCAGGGTGAGGGCAGTTCTGGAGACTCCCGAGGTCATGACCTCCTGCCCCCTCCTCCCCCGCCTCCAGCTTCTCAACGCTCAACGGTTACCTCACCTTTAGTTTCCTCATCTACGTACCCATCCTCCTCGCCGATGATTTCCTCCCAAGCACAATCCCCGCATCGACTCTACCCCCCCGCCGATCGTCCCCGTCCACGTCTTCGTCATCCATTAAAGCCGAAAGCTCAGTGGACGGGTCGTCGTCGTCTTCATCATCTAGCCCGGTCAAACGGAGGCTGTCTCAATCGGAGTTGCCGCCACCAAGTTCCACCGTGGTGCCGGTGAAAAAGGAAAGCTCCTGGCATCAACAACAGTCCAGGCGAAGGGGTTCCCAGAATGGGGAGGACGAGATGAAAGATGAGCCGCAGCGGGGATTGAAGAAAGAAGAACGGGAAGGAGAGATCGAATCGGACTCAGCCTCCGCTCTCAAAAAGAGGCACTGGTCTGCCCCCGACCCATCCATTCTCAAGGCCGACCAAGAGCGAGAGAGGGAGAGGCAGAAGAGAGCCAACGAGGCCCAGCAAAGGGAGGAGCAGAACTCACCAGACCTTTTGGAGAGCAAGTGATGTCATTCTTCAATTTACAGTGGATACCATTCTTCACCGAGTTATCTGTCCTTTGTATTTTGTCTTTTCTACCAGCCGCTATTGTACTCTGCTTAACTTTTAGCTTTTTACTTCTAGAGTCTTGTTGTCTTTGTTATTCATCACTTATAGACTGCTTGAGCCTGTTAACTAATTAATTACTTTTCATGCATAATGTAGGTATTTCTTTTGTGGATCTGGGCTCTCCTGTCCAGCAAACTGTTTTAACTTTTCCGCAATTGCCTGTTTTGCTATTGAGTCATTTTATTATTCTGTACGGAAGAAAATTGTTCATTGACGGGCAAGGTCATTTTTTTACAAAGTTTGTGTGCTTTTAAATATTATTATTATAATTTTGTTCGGTTCAGTGTAAAAGTTGACTATGCGTTAAGTAAGCGGATAATAATTTTACACCTCCTATGTGTCCACCGATTTAAATTCATCCTTTCAAAAGTGAATGTCTTTTGCTTTAAGTTTGCAAAGTGTGTTGTATTCCACAGCTGTCCAAGTGGCTACTGAGTCTTCACTGTTTGTGCACTCTCTCATTTACGGGAGACTCAGTAGTCCAGAGGCAAGGTGTCGGTCTCTCAACCAGGACGTCATTGGTTCAAGCCCCCGGCAGATTGTCTCAAGTTTTTTCAAGTAAAACCTGCCGCTGGGTCGACGTAGGCGGATCGACGCCTAGTCCCATCGGAGACGGACGATAAGGATGTCGGTTGACATTGCTACACCAAAGTGAGAAACATTGCTGAAGTAGACTACATGTTTAGGTAGGCATGCCCATGGACTCTGAATTCAGTTCGTGTCAAGGGTCGCCTGCTGCAGAATCACTGCCATGGTAAAAACCATCATCTCAACTGTAACTACATCCGAACTTCCTTCAAAACTAGCCCTTATTGTCCACAGTGACTTATCCTAGGTGAAAAAGCTAGTCTTTCAATGAAATACTGCTATCTATATGTATAAATCTCAGTTGGTAGTTCTTTGTTCGCCCAAGGCTCTGTTGCCAGGCCACTAAGAGTAAACATATTTTGCATGTCGGTTCTAAATTATGATCCCAAGATCGTTTTCGTTTTGAGGAAGTTTTCTACCAGGTGATTTTAAGAATTGAAAATGTCATTGTTTCTCTGTCTTTGACGAGAATTTTCATTCACCTAAGCTGCCATTTTGAAGGGTTTTTTTTTAAATTAAAAAGTTGGAACAGTACTGTTTACGCCTACCCGCGTAACCTCAGTATCAATTACTGACCCGATCAAATAGTCGTAATTTGGTATCATCCAGGGTGTAACATGCTTGTTTTATATAGATTCAAAATGTATCTAAAGACTAAGTCTTGACTTACAAGTTAAGGTACCAGCAAGGCAAAAAAAAAGCCTTCTGTCAAGAGGAATATTGATAGACTAGAACATGAATTAAATCAACATTATCATATTTTCACTCAAGGAACATTGGAGAGTTTGCCTGTCTTTAAAAAACGAACACATTTTATTAACTTTGCAATGGCAGCCGTGATAGGAAGGGCAGAAGCAAGAAAAATTTTAAGTCATTACAAAGCTTTGCATGTTTTTCAGGAATTTCCCAAATTTCTGCTCATAGGTTTTAAAAACTTGTGTTGTTGTGTTTTGGTTTTTAATTTGCAAATTTTTAAATTTCTGTCAGTGCAAACAAAATTGTTTTAGATTTAGCATAATTTGCTGGGCTATGGTAGTGTCCTGTTATGGAGAAATTAAGTAAAAACTTTTTGTTGGGTATTTTTGGGGGCGGTTTTATATTTGTTTTTTCTGAAGAGTAATTGCATCTTCTTTTCATTTTTTTTATTGTTGCCACCTCCTAACATGATTGCTACTAACATGGTTGAAATAATAAAACTCGCTTCAACTTTTTAGAATTCTATACTGAGCTCTTCACATTTTTTTGTTTGTTTTTATTTAATCTACGGAAAATTTGTTTCATAGGCATCCTATTTAGAAAGTTTTTTTCTGTCAAGACATTTGAGCATCCTCACAAAAAGCACTTAACCCATAGTGATTTCATAATGGTAACATTGTTATGTTTACCACACAAAAAAAATAAATCTATATATATATAAATATATACTGTATAAAATAAATATGAACAGGAAAGATTGATTTCCTATATTATTATTATTATTATGAATTTGAAATATTTCAACTACTGTCATTACATTTTCCCAATTTAAGAAGGGAAAAAATGTGTATATAAAATTATACATATATATATATCTGTACAAAGCTATGTTTCTATGTAAAAATCTTTCTAACGGCACCGTCTGGCGCTGAGCCCATTTCACAAACCAAATTATAATTCCTCTGTAATCCCGGCTTTCCTTATGTGATCTTTTGTTCATCATGAACATACTTCTGGCTTTTGAAAGAATGCATCAGAGGTCTCTGCTTGAAAATAAAAATATTTATATATATATATTATTTGTGTATATATATATATTTATATTATAGATATATATTATGTATGTAATAACAAGGTGGATCGAAATATTTTATATGTACATAGATGATGCTTTGTGTGAATTTTAATGGGCGGCAAATGTGTTTCTACGGAGGTATCAATGAATGCTACCAGGGGCCTTGGCAACAGTCATTTTCACTGAAGCTCTGTCATTGTAATGGGGTCCCGGGTGTTTTGTTTGGTTTTGGGTTGGGTTGTTGTTGTTTTATAAAATGTCAAAAGGCAAATTCAATTCTACAAATTTTCTGTTACTGAACACATATTCTCAGGTGAGGGTCATCAATAAAATTGTCAATGAATTTGTTATACGACATGGTCTTCTTTTCTTTTTCTTTTTTTTTTATGATAAAAGTTGAAATGAATCCCTTTCTTCATTTTGTGAGTAGTTCCCAGGTGTCACTGGCAAAAATGAAAAAGAAAGAAAAAGAAATTCTTATGAATAAATACTTTGTTGGTCAAATTTACTTTTTAAACAGTGATGTATTGCTAAGCTGTAGAGCGGCCATTCTTTTTTTTGTTTTTGTTTTTGTTTTTTTGTAATGCCATCATTCTCAAACATCAACCCCTCGCTCTACTCTTGACCCCCCCCCCCTCCCTCACAACCACTAGGTCAATTCTGTGAAAAGTTTGTGCTTTAGCTTTTTCTTTGTTGCTTCATTGTCAAGTATTTCCCTCTTCATTTTAATGTGAGGACAGAACAGACAGGTCATTGGGGGGGGGGGGTGTCCTTTTTTTTTTAAGCTTATCATGGCCAAATATAACAAAGACGGGAAAACAGAAGAAAAGGAAAAAGAAAGATGAAATGGGGAAATTGATGTTTTACTTTAGATATCAAATGATACTTTTTGTGTATACATGTATCAATATCAATATCAATTCACAGGGTTTTCTGTAATTGTACATTTCTGGATTCAAATGTTTTAATACCTTTTCTTTATCCATTTGAAAAAGAAAAAAGTAACGTATGATTGACATTTAAATTTCTTACCATATCCATAACTCTTTGTTTCTAAACAAAAGTATGAACAATATCCTGCCCCATCCCACAGCCTACTCCCACCCTCCCCTCCCCTCCTCCCCTGTATATCTTCTTTCCTCCAATTGTGATTCTCAACAATTCTCCGTGTGCCATGTCACTTCCTGTGCATATCTTTGTAGATCTTTCTATCAAATGCAGCATTTTTATGTACCATTTTTTTCTGATTTGAGTGTATTCATTGTTAAATAAATGACAGCTATGAGAAGATACCCATTCAATATCTGTTCATTCTAAATATTTTAATTTTAAGAGAAGTAGAGAGGAAAGCAGCACTTTAAGATGATTGTATACTACGGCAGAGAGAAATTACTCAAAGGTCACCCGTACAGGTCAAATTTTAATTCGATCTCTGCACAGTCCAAGGATACATGTCTGAGATTGCCATTGATTTTGGAACCATAAACAAACCAAACTGTTCAGCGCTTTAAGTTCCATTTTCTGCTAAGGTAAATTTTTACATTATCTTGTCAACACATCAGTCAGCATCATTTAGCACCTGTCATATTCTTCTTAGCAACTAACAAACTCAGTAATTGAGTTGATTTGTTTGTGTTTTCACACAAGCAGTCATAAGTCTTCAGGTTAACACAACACCAACAGTCTTTCCTCACTAATGCCAGCTGCTAGGCATTCCCTGAGATCATCGCATATGGAGGGCGGGGAAAATTTCAATTATTTTTTAAAAAGCTATGGAAATTTTAAATTTACAGCCTAAGGATATGAAGTGTATTTGTATTCATTCTTCAAAGTAACTAAGAAAGACTTGGACTGGACTCACAATATTTTAACGACATAGGAATATACACAAAGAACAAATACACAAAGGGTTTGTGCACCAAATGGGCTCTAACCTGTAACTTCTGTGATTTCACCTGTAATGCACCTTGACCAGTAAGCAAGTAAATTACATTGCTACTATTTTGATGAAAAATTTTCGATTATGTCGTCAGTAAACCTGTCAACACGTAGATCTAAGTCTGGTCGATGTAATTTTTCAGGAGAGACAAAAGGCTAAGGAAATAATCAAATATGGCTGCAAACACCATGTTATGCTTTTTGGATTACAATTTAATAACTACTTAAATGTTTAGAATGCAGTAAATGGAATGTGCAGATCACATCATTCTGTGCGCGCTAAAGATTTCTTGGCTGTTCACAGGACAGTCCGGGCAAAATTGAAACTCCTACCCAAAACCCCAAGATCACCATCGTTGTGGATGTGGGTAAAATCAAATCAAATCTCAAACAAAGCTTATAAATATTGATAAGACACAAGGAAGAAATGACAATAGATCAGATTTTATCCTCAAATGCTTGTCTGTCAACCTGTCTTTTTGTACATCCGTCCGTCCTTTTTGCTGCACTTGAGGTACATTATTTTTCCACTTAACGGTCTACGATAACGACGACAACAACTACAACAACAACAATGGGGTTGTAATCTCTCCACTTTTGTTTGCTATTTTTTAAACACTCGTTCTGGGTTGCTTTTGAGGGGTTTTTATATTCTATAAACAAGTAGCAAACGACTGATCTCCTTAAGAGGGACAACAACAAAAAGCATCAACAGGTTTTGTTGGCTGTCTCCGTTGAACATGTTAGAATTTGTTTTTTTAAACCTTGTTCCATTTTCTTTTTTTATTTCTTGCTGCTCCTATTATGACTTTTCTTCAATTTCTATCTTTGACTGCTGGATGTCCTCTGGACATGTACATTCGAATTGCCATCTCCGGGTTAAATTATGGGATTTACATAGAAGTTCAATTTACATGTAATATGTCGTATTAATGTCATTCTTAAATGGTGGGGGGGGGGGGGGCAGTCTGGTGGGTTCTGCTGGTAGATTAGATCCTCCTTTTTTCCTTTCATGCTTTTAGTTATATTTTATCTTGATGTTTCCTCGTAATTCACCCTGAGACTACCGTAGATGATGGACAGGAGGAGTTTCAACGGATGGGAAAATTATTCTGAAGTGTGGGGAAGTACCTTGGCTTTGGATTTTTGTACGGCTTGATAACCAGTTTAAATTCCTATGCAGGTGCTGGCGGTTGGTGGGTGCTCCTTGTAGGTCCTACTTCTTTCGTTTTACTCTTTCACTTCTCTTTTTTCTTGCTTGTTTCCTGTAAATTCACCTTGAGATCACCACAATGGTGGATGGGGTAAATTTATGTTAGACCAACAAAACATAAATAAACATCCTATATGGGTTGGTGTTAACTGAAACTTCTTTTAGTGTTTTCAAGAATTTGTTAATGAACGAATGAACACATTCAAGAGGCTGACAATTATCACATGATCGTGTAGAACCAATGAAGTTGTTTTTAAGTACCGAAGTGTTTGCATTGAAAAATATCAGGGAAAACGATCGTGTTGCTGTTAACTGACTTTTATCTTCATTTTTCAAACCTTTTCATTTCATAATTTTAATATAAGACAAACATTACAGTCTTTGGCTTACAAAACGTGTGAGGCCTATTTTTGTTAAATGTAATGCAATATCTTGAAAACTCTTTATCAAATAAGACATATAAATAGGTTAAGCATTTTGTTCAATCACCCACGGTTAATTTAAATGTTTATTTGGCACTCATGAAAATGAATGCCCCTCTAATGCATTCATTAGAGGATCACTCAGTGCCTGTCAAAAGATTTTCTTCATTGAATCTGTGCTTTTTTTCAGGCTCTCTCTCTCTGTGTTGTTGGTTTTGGTTTTTTCCTTTTAATTATTTCGACCTCAGTGCTATTATTGTTTCTCATTGATTGATTGTTGAAAATGTCAGTTATTGTTACCATTTTCACTTTTTCTCTTTAAATGTAAAATGGCATAAATTTGAAACTGTTACGCCTAGTGTGATACATTCTCTCCTCTCGCTCTCTCTTCCTCTCTCCTCTCTCCCTCTCTCTCCCTCTCTCTCTCTTCCTCTTTATTTCTCTCTCTCTCTCTCTCTCTCTCTCTCTCTCTCTCTCTCTCTCTCTCTCTCTCTCTCTCTCTCTCTCTCTCTCTCTCTCTCTCTCTCTCTCTTCTCTCTTCTCTCTTTCTCTTTCTCTTTCTTTTAATTTTTGATTACTATAATGAAATACTGTATTTACTTATGTTCTAGACAGTGTTACTTTGTAAGGAGACTTGATTCTAGGATCAATTCTTTGTTGTCTTACCTCTCCTTTAAATTTTCAAGCAAGCAATTTGTGGGTTGTTTTGGCGGGACTGTTGACACTCTTTGACTGCTTATTGTCTTCATCCTTCCCTGAATTCCCATATCATTTTCTTCTTAAGTCGACCTTCACCTTCACCGTTTGTGCGTAAAGACCTTGAGATTATCATCCCTGGTGAGCAGGGTTCTTTTTTCTCAACATTTTTTCTGTTTAACCTCACCTCTTTTGTTGACTG
>JAXRKP010000834.1:55000-100000 GCA_037039925.1 Doris montereyensis
TCAAGTGGTATGTATGAAAACAGCACAACCAATTTTCACTTATTTTAGCCGTGAACATAGCAAAAGCGTTTTTTCGCATACGCACAGATCTGAAAAAGCGAAAGCAGAACTCCTTTATGTATTGCCTTTTGCCGCACAGGACAAAAACTTCGCAACGCATACAAAAACTTCCAAAAGCTTTCGTATGTCAAGCGTTTTTTTTTTTGAAGGAATGAAGATCTAATTCTTTTTCGCATTTTTTGGCCGTCGTGAACTGTCAACACCTGCAGTCGTGTCGAGTTCGGGCGTGGAGACAGGATGTGTGACGTCACTGGGCATAGCTTGACCTTACTTTCCAAAGCCAATATCTTCATAGGAGTTCACCATACTCAAAATCTGATGTCATTTTTTAATCCAGTGACCAAAAATTTAGGCCAGTTACTGGCAGAAATTGTTTTTTTTTAATAATAAAGAATATACTGAAAAATTAATTTAAAACAAAGCACGCAACGGGATTCCCCCTTCTGCAAGGGGTAACTACAACAATAAATACTACAAGCAAGCACATGTCTTTCATCAATTGTGTTCAACACAGTAGTGTGTAGATCTATACGCCGCACTACATGTCGACTAGATATCTATTATCTACCGGTACCTCTACTATGCAACGCATTATTATCTTGCAATCATTCAACATTCAGTCATGAACATCGATTCATTGATAGCTGAAATATATAAAAGAGCTCCAACATGGGACAAAAGAAACAGACAGCATGCAAATCGACAGTATGTCGACAGATGTTGGAAAGATATTGCAACAGAACTTCAAATTGAAGGTAAGTAAAATCACGAATTCATATTTTCGTCGTCATCATCATTATCTATCGGTAATATTTTATATATGTCCGTCCACCTGGTCTCCCCACCTCCTCCTCTCTGTCTGTCTGTCTGTCTGTCTGTCTGTCTGTCTCTCTCTCTCTCTCTCTCTCTCTCTCTCTCTCTCTCTCTCTCTCTCTCTCTCTCTCTCTCTCTCTCTCTCTCTCTCTCTCTCTCTCTCTCTCTCTCTCTCTCTCTCCCTCTCTCTCTCTCTCTCTCTCTCTCTCTCTCTCTCTCTCTCTCTCTCTCTCTCTCTCTCTCTCTCTCAACCCCTACTGCACACAATCGTTTTATTTCGCACATACTTTATATGTACAGTACTTGTTATTGTTATGTCATAAGAACTGAAGGTCATGCATCGAAACAAAAAATAAACAAATAAAACACACAAAAAAAAAACAAAAACAACGTGACAAACATAGAGATAATTCCTGGTGATAATTGATAGTAATGTTCAAAGTACCAGTAGTGTAGTAATATTATTGATTGAAAGAAACATTAGTTTAATACTTGTACGTACATAAAATAAATCCATGTGATACTTCAAATATCATACACCACGGGGTGATGGGCAAAATATGATGAAAATAGCTCTCGGATATCCCTGGCACCATTGGTGGGTCTGCCAACATGTTCCCAAACTGTTGTTGGCATAGTCATGGACACATCCGTTAGGTTTTGGGGCATGCCTTCTTTATCGATTATTGTATTATATAAAGCACAAACACATTTTATTATCGGGTCTGCTAGCTCAGGACGAGTTTCGGTGCATTTTCCTAAAATAGTCCATTTAGAAGTGAGGATGCCAAAAGCGCACTCCACTGTTTTCCTGGCACGGGACAGCCTTTTTTTTGAAGTTGTCAAGGTCTGGTTGGAGATTCGTTCCACTGAAGGGTCTCATTAGGTAAGGCAAAAGTGGATAGGCCTCGTCAGCTAAAAAAAAACCGAAAGGTGCCACAACATTTGAATGTAGAAGTGAAGATGGTTCAGGCAGCTGTAGTCTCTTCTCTAACGATGCCCGATACAGGTCAGAGGCATGGAAAGTGCCCCCGTCGCTTTTGCTTCCCATATCCACCGACATCAATGACTGTGAACTTATAGCGAGCATCGACAACCGCTTGGTTTGCAATTGAAAGTGGCAAGCAAATGAAAAGTCGTTCAGGGGGTGCTGCTGCCAAGTGTCCTGCATCGAAATGGGCTTACTTTAAGCCGCTCCTGTTTTTTAAAAAAAGACATGGTTACGCCAAGAGTCTCTGCAGGGTCACTCCAATCACTGGCACAGAACCACTCAGCCTGTACCAGCACTGAGGTATATCAATCAACCAAAACCAGAGGATGGTCAAGTACAAATCAGTGACGAAGGCAGCCTTGAGCAGGAATCATCTTCGCTTCAGGATGAGCTTATCCAGAGCTAGGTGTCAGGAGATTTTCAGAGGAGAGTGCATTGAAGATATTGCCCCCCCCCCCCCAGATGATAATATGAGTGTTTCTGTAGAGAGCGCACTTGCCCCTCCATCTGCTGACAAAGAAAGTCCAATGATTATTTTAAAAAAGCTAGAATTAGAAGAAGAAAAAAATCTAGTACTTAATGAACAAACCAAAAGAAGCGCAGACGAAGATAATATCGACTTGATGTTTTACAAAACCCTTCTACGTCATATATGAAGGATTCCTTCAGAGAAAAAAATTCAATTTCAAACGGAAATCCAAGCTGTGGTACAGAAGTACGCATATCCATCAGTCCCAATTGAAGAAAGTGTGCATTGTTATCAAAGCTATAGGGGCTCATCGTATAATTACAATGATAATATGCGCTCTCCTCCATCTACGTCCACCTTCTATGAGCAAGGCACAGCGAAGAATTCGACAGCTGCAAATGTGTACCATACACAGTAATACAAGAGGTTTTTAACCAACATATAAGTCCAGTGGATTCATTTTCCTTTTAATATTTGCTGCTTTAAAGGTTTATTAAAACATTTGATTTGAACTTGATCATACACACTTGTATGTTTGTTCTTTTGCATTTCGTATGTTGTGTTCATCATCATCATCATCATCATCATCATCATAATCATCATTATCATCATCATCATCATCACCATCACCATCGTCATCACCACCGCCACCACCACCACCATGATCATCGTTATGTCATCATCGTCATCATCATTTACATTAAACAAAATTATGCCGTCCAGAATTTAACATAAAAATAATCAAAATATGTAATAATCAAAACCATTAAAATTAATAAACAACCACTCACCTCAGAGTCACAACAAGCCGCTCCTTGGGCAAAATAGGTCTATGCCAACTACTCCAGCATTTTTCAAAGCTGTGTTCAATTTTGGTCAAGATATATCGAAATGTATCAAGGTTCATTCTCAAATAGGAATAAAACCTATCGGGGTGTTCTTTCAATTGTTCAAAGAGATGGTGATATCCACCCAGGTCTTGTCTTTTTTCGTTTATTTCATGAACTCCTATTCTCCTTGTTTTCAGTTTTGGAGTTTTCCAATCAAATAAATTCTTCGTCTGAAGACAAATCGGAAGACATAATTGATAATAAAATACAGATTGCAGAAGATCGATTCATTTATTTTTACACACATGAGCACGTGGTCTGTCATTAAGTAGGGCAGAGAACGCACAGAAAAGCGTTTGCTATGAAACCCTATCTGAAAGGGTATGCGAGGATAGACGAGGCGTCGTCGCACCGCTCAGATCTGCGCGTATGCGAAAAAAACGCTTTTGCTCTGTGACCGCCGTTAATCAGGATGAAATAACATCGTGTAGTGAGATGCTCTGGTTTGACTGTTCAAGGCATGTACATGTACTTACGTTACAACCATCGAGTTTTGAGAGAAACGCAGTCAAGACAAAACAAAGTAGACTAATCATTCAGATAAAATATCTCGCATACTAAAAGAAATACAACACACACACACACACACATACACGCGTAAAAACAAGAGACCTACTAATAGAGACAAAGAGACACAGAGAGAGACAAAGATAGACAGAAAGAGACACAGCCGCACACACAACAAGAATACCAACAACAATAACAAAAATAAAAGTACACTATACAAAACCCAATAGCAAACACCAAAACAAAGCAAAACAGAACAAATGAACAATATAATTTTACTAAGACTTAAACCAAGGAAAGATAATAAAGTCTGTATCCTAATGATAAGGATAATAGTAATTACAATGATAGTAGTCACAATACTGATAATGATAATAATACTACATGTAGATCTCCTATTTTGTCGTATATTTAGGTCATTTTGTACTATGTTGTTATCTTAATTTGGATGGGAACTTTTTTACAATGTAATTGCTATGCCTACGTATCAAGGCGAGGAGCACTGAAAATAATTCATCTGGTTGTTTTTGTTTTTGTTCTTCTAGTTGACCCAGGTGCAAATGGGTACACACATGTACGATAATAATATAGGCTACATCGAAGCTACGATACCAGTACATGCACTATGATTACTATAAATTCAGATTTGTTTTCAACATAACGTAAAATTAAACGACAGCCAGATCTAACAGGAAAGATTAATGAAATTAACACAAATAGGTCATGCGACACGTCCAAATAATCAAAATTTATTATCAAGAAACAGTTTTGGTACTTTGTCGAAGTGTCAATTTTATTGAGTTTTGTACCCTGTCTACCTTATGGGGTGATCTCAGGGCGATGAAGAGGAAACAGCAAGATTAAAGATGTCAGAAATAGTGAAAGAGCGAAATTATAGAACATCAGCACTCGTCAATCGCCCACGAGCTTTCATGACATTGTACTATTAGTTTGCTATTACAGCCTATGGACTGCCCAAAGTGAAGGTATAAGGGAAACTACAGCTAAATAGAAAGAATTTGTTTTTCCCCCCCCATTGCAGTCGCCTCCCTTGTCGATGTCCGGAAACTTGCATCGCGCGTGAGATAGAACCACTGATTCTTGAGGCTCACAGTTACACCTGTGATTCGAATGCATTATTGTTAGTAGCGTTAATAAATGTAGTACATGCAAAGTAGTGCTTTTCTCCTGAGATATTGAATGGTTTACTAGATGTAATAGGTGGCATCGGTGGCCGAGTGATTAGACTGTCAGATCGGGGATCATGAGGTCCCAGGTTTGATTCTTAGCAAGCTAGGTCCAAGGTTGTGTTCCCTGAGAAAGACACTTAACACGCATTTTCTCCACTCAACCCATATGCATATGTGCACAAAGACTAGCTTGGGAGTAAAAACCTGCGTCAGACTAGTGTCATGTCCAGGAGTGATTTTTAACACCTGTTCCACCTCACTCTACAGAAACTCTGGGATCAGCTCCTGTTCTATTTTTCACAACGGCATCGAAGGAATTTTACTCTTACTTTTAACTAGATTTAATATGGCTTCACCGGGAAAATAAAGGTGCTAAATATATAGAGTTGTAGGTGAATAAAGAATGGCTGGAACGGTTTGTTAGAACTCAACAGGTAAAATACTTTGGCCACATCAAATGATATGAAGGTCTTGTAAGTATGATGCTGGAGGGCTAAAAGAGTTGGGAAAGAAGCAGAGGAAAGCCATGCAGAAGATGGGAGAAAGATAGACATGGGTAGTATTTCGGAGGTGGGGTGGGGCGGACAGGGGAAACAATAACACTAACAGTGAACAGAGGCAGGAATAAATGGCACAGGACAGAGAGACGTACAGAGATGCTGCCAGGAATGTAACGTCCTATGGGAAATAAGTTGATGAATGAATGATGAATTAAATAAATAGAGATCAACATTATGCCTCTTCCTATTTTCCTTTGTCGTTATTGCTATTGCTGCGGCTGTTATCCTGTTGGTCTCTCTATACTTAAGATGATGAACCCACTTCATCTTGTCATTTGTTTGTTTTTGTTGTTGATTAATCTGGAAACACGCCATCTCCAGTTTCTTGAAAGTATTTTGGAATACATGCACATATACGGTGCTACTAAAGGGGACCCAAATTTGTGAGGCAACAACCAGTATTGCGCCTTGTGTTTGACTACATTAATAAAAAAAACTTTAGTGTCCACCCACAGAGAAGTTGTTGGGTTATTTTTGTTTGCTTTTCTTGTTTTGTTTGTTGTTGTTGCTTTCATTTTGTTTTTGGGAGTCACGCTTGTAATGAAAATATGTGAATATGGTAGGAGATGGCGTGTTGAATATTTGCTAACTTTTATTTTCAGCAATGCTTGCGATCTAAAAAAGATACAGTGGATTTGCTACGCTAGTCATTATTAAACTCCTCCAAGGCTTATAATAGTCAACCCACCACGCCAATCTCAAACGAACTTAAAGCCAAAGCCAGCGAACTTGACTTTGAAGGAACAGTTCAAAATACTCTTATCCTAAGACTAGTAGCCTACTGCCTCCTTGATCTCTGTCGTCATTATAAGGACGTTGTTGTCACTCTCCCTAATGGTAGGTTTATCGATTGATATGAATCTATTTCTTCTTCTTCCTCTCCTTTTACACGAATCATTAGAGTTGATAACATGCCAGTGAATGAAATTGTAAATATGAGTTTTAACAGGACGGCAAAGATTCTTTCTTCTTAACTTTTTTTTTTTGCTGACCAAGGAGTTATCTTAGGGAGGCTGTCATTTCACTTGAGACTTGAAATGAAACAGCGTGTGGGACTGCAAAATTTCCTACATTGACGCAGCAGCAAGCCTCGTTGGAGGCTAAGTTCCGTGACTGCGCATGCTCAGTGACATAAAATCAGGACTTAGCCGTCGATCTTGGTTCCCTGTCCGCCATATCAGAACTAAGCAGTGAGACCAATAAAACAGTTTATTTGCCTCTTACGGACGAAGATCGAGTTTCACAGACATCTATCGTAAGTAAGATTTGCTATTCAAACAGAATGAATTTTGAATATATGTCAAAAGTTGTCCATGAAAAGCCGTTTGCTCGTGTCCCAACTTCGACCTTACGATGCCGTTTTGCGGCTAAGTCCCAAGATGGCTGAAAAATTTTCTAAGTCCAGACTGACGCAGCCCGTCTTTCTAAGTGTGTGTCTTGCATTAGGCCTATCATGATTAGGAATTGTTTTCTTTTATTTCTTGACTGTTTATGTGAATGACAATTTTCCAGTCAGTTAGGGTATTTGTCTTAAGTGGAATAAGATTCTTTCACATATTGTGGAATGTGTATTTATTTAAAAAAAATCGTTTTCTTTGTTCTAGGTTGAAGAGGGAAACACCAACAACAGCATGGCTGAGACTGCGAATGGTAAGAGAGTATAGAGCCATTTGAAAATCGTAACTGTCTCAATCTAAGTAGATTGCTAGGACTGGTTACTCTAATTTCAAACATCCGTCTGTTGTTCTCAGTTTTCAGACTTGCTTTAAATAAAAATCAAAACGGACAGACTTGGCAAATCTTTTTCTTTAATATTAATCTAGAATCTAGCAAGATCTAGATCTAGATCTATATTTAGAAGGCTAGATTATCTATATTTCTAGTAAAAATTATGCCATCACCAGAAATGCCTAAATTTAGACTTTAATTTGCTATATGACCAGTAGGCCTTCTGAGATGGTAAAGGTTTACTTTCATGAGAGCTCTCAAGCAGAGATTATTGGTCTTGGTGACTTGGTTTTGAGTGTGTTTCTCACATCTTGATATCATGTAAAGCTCTGATCTAGATCTAGTCTAGTAGACTCTAGATCTTTTGATATTATACCAATGATGTTATTTTTACCAATGTCTCTGAGATGCACCTAAAGGAAAACTTTAAATTTGAGTGAAATACATTTATTCTTGATTTTAGATCTACTTCTAATCTAGATCTTGTATGTTTGAAATTGAATATGATTGAACTATTGATCTTTAAACACCCCTCTTTTTTGTCTTTTAAAAAAAAAAGTTATTTTATATAGATTTAGATCTAATCTAGATTAGATTTAGATTCTATATTATTATTTTTTTATTATAGAAAAGCAGATTGCTTTAGTTTGGTTTTAACTCATTTTTGCATTATAACTCAAACTGTAAATTCATTTCAAATTATGAAATATGGTAGATTCTAGATCTTGTGACAAAAATTGTTTTTGAATTCTATGCGATGGTCAAGGTTTCAAAATGAACATCACTTCAATATGCATTGTATCCTAACTCAAGAAACAAGTCATTTTATGCAATCACATCACTCTCACTTTCATCACAGCTAACACTGTTTGATATGTTGTATTTCAAGCCTTTTGATTTTGGTAATATTTTGTCCTATTATTCTGGTACCTTTAAAAGGGGGATAGTGTGGTCCCTATAGTGAACCTTTTATTGTTTTAGGAGAGGAGAAAAGGGTTTTTAGTAGTCATTCTCAGTTTACCTATTTTAATGGGAATAATAAAATAGGCTAGACCTAGAGTTTTTAAAAAGCAAGAAATCATTGTACTAGATTTATAAGCATCCTCACCCTTCTGTTGCTACATTGTCTCCCATGGCTTATAATTATAGGCTTTGTAATTGAAATTTTCAAAATGAGTTTTAAATTAGCGAAATGCAGTTTGTTTTTTATGGTCCTTGTATTACTCTTACAAACATAAGTAGGCTTATGTTTTGATTACTGTTATTTTGTTGTCAACTTCTGTTAATTCTAAATTACATAAAGCTTCAATGATGTAATATTACATTCATCTATTTTCTGACAGTCATACTGACACTGTTTTAAATTTTAATTATATTAGATTTACTGATAAGGTTTAAGTTTTCAAATTGTTATCTTCAGTGAGGTGAGAACATAAAAGTCAATATATTATATTTAATTAAATGAATTATTTCTGTACAGGCTTTAAGTGGGGAATGGGATGGAAGGTTTGATTTTGCTTCTGTTCCCATCCTGTTTAAATCTCTTTCCTTTTTAAATTTTCTTATTTGGAAAATAATTACAAGTGCGTTTTGATTGATAGGGGAGCAGTATATATCTTATTTCTAATTTGGAAGAAATAATCTGTTTGTATCTGGTGGGGAAGAGCAGAACAGCATGATGGAAATTAATGTTATCTTTGTTGGATTTGTTCTTCTGTTTCCACCTTGTCTGAAAGTTTGATGGGGGTTGCTGGTAGCCCCTCGTTCTTTCCTTTCACACTTTGACTATTCACTCATCTTTTGTCTTAGATTATCGGCTATGGTGGGAAGGGGGGGATTCAATGAAACAAGCCCTGCAAAACTGAGGACTCAATACTTTAATTATAATATGTGTTTTTATTGATTGTTAGCACTTAGCTCACACTGCCCCTGCCCTCAGTTCCAGCCAGACAAAGAATCCCCCCTCAACATTTATTGATTCTATGATAGCTCACAGCTCCAGGCCTATCATTGCTTACACTGACACTTCTCTGGTGTCTTCATTTAGTGTCTATCTCATACATGACGTGTTGTCTCTTGTGTTTGGTTATTTAATCTTTCTTTTATTATGTGTTTTATCCCCTACCGCCTTTGGAAACATGATAGTTTTCATAGATGGATCTTAATGAGTGGATATTGTTTATAAAAGTTTTCCAGGGAACCGCCAAAGTAACTAATTATGAAACTGACATCGTAGTCTTTTGTGTGTTTTCTTTCTTATAACTGTAGTGTCACGGACATGTTTGCCCCTACATGTTAATCTTTTTTTTTTCCAATCTTCTTTCTTAAGAATTTGATTGTTATTAATTTTTAGAGACAATTCAAAAAGTGGTTTGGAAAAACAAATAGATTCCTTGTGTACAACGACTGTTCATGAAAACTATAAACAATGTCTTTACTGGACTTCAGTGCTTAACCCGAAACTTTACAAATCTTGATCTTCTTGTTTACAGCGGAAGACCTTAAGGTCAAAATGAATGGTTTCAACGAAGACTCGGCAGACTCTGCAGCTTCCCAGGAGACAGGAGGGGGAGAACCGAAACAAAATGGAGTCAGCCACAGCCATAAGAGTTCATCGTCCTCATCATCCAGCCACAAGCACGGTGATGGTCACCATAAGAGCAGCAGCAGTGGTAGCAGTTCAAGCAAGCACCACTCCAGCAGCTCCAAGCATGGCTCCTCCTCCTCCAAGCACAGGGAAGGGGGCAGCTCGTCAAGCTCTTCCAAACACAAAGAGGGATCTAGCTCCAGTTCTTCTAAACACCACTCCTCCTCTTCGTCTAAACACAAGGACGGGAGCAGCCACAAGTCCAGTAGTTCGTCTTCACACAAAGACGGCAAGAGTAGCGGCAGTAGTAGTAAGAATAGGGAAGGAAGTTCTTCCTCCTCGAGCAAGCATAACAGTAGTTCCTCCTCAAGCAAACCTAAGGATGGAAGCAGCAGCAGCAGTTCGTCCAAACATCGCGATGGGCATAGTAGCAGCAGCAGTAGCAGCAAGCACAAGGACGGAAGCAGTAGCAGTAAGGACAAGCATAGCTCATCATCGGATAAGCACAAGGACAAGAGCAAAGAGTCAAGCTCTAGTAGCAGTCGTGACAAAGACAGTAGCAGCCGCCACAAGGACAGTAGTAGCAGAGATAAAGACAAGCACAAGTCATCATCTTCGTCATCATCAAAGCATCCAAGTAGTGGGGAAAAGAAATCTTCCTCCTCCAAGACAGGAGACAGTGAAAAGAAAGACAAACATTCCCCTTCCAAGAAATCCTTCGAGGACGTCAAGCCCAAAGAGGAAATAAAAGAGGAAACGGTCAAGTTGGAGTCTATCAAAGAGGAGGCTAATCATGTCAATGATTTTGAGGAACTGGCTGAGGTCAAGGCAGAGGTAGAGGAGCCTTCTCCCATTAAAGAGGAACCAGAATCTCCACAGAAGAAGCCAGTCATGAAATCAGAAGATGAAAGTGAGGAGGAGGACGATGATGATAAACCTCTGGTAAGCTCATTTGTTGTGATGTTCAAGTCGTTTAAATATTGATTTTCGCATGGGGGAGATTTAGTAAACCTATGTGGAAAGGGGGGTATCACTCTTGTTTTCTGTTTGTCATTCTTTTCTTTAAAAAAATGCTGATTCTTTTATGCTGTTAAACGTATAGTTGTTGCTGAAAAGTTCATATGTTATATCATAATAAAACATTTATTTGAGCGCCTATTCCAGTTTAAAACCAACAAGCTCTAGGCGCTTATTAGACTTACATAAAACATATTTGTAACTTATCACTACATGATGTGTATAGAAGTACTAAAAATAAATTATAACTTAAAGAGTCTAGCATTATGAGACATAATGCAAACAACATGCATGTGTATATTACTTACATTTACATAGAACACACTAAAAACAATATATTTGTGTGTATGTGTGTCTTTGGCGGATGCTACTGGTAGGTCCTACTTCTACTTTTTCTTATCTCCTCTTATTCACCCTGAAATCACCGCATACGATAGACAGGCTTAATTTCAATGAAACAAACAAAGAGTGTCTTTTAAGTTCTTTTGCAATAAGTTGAATATTAACCCTTTCCTGTCTAATGCATCTGAATGCGACATACCAGGGTCCTGCCTAATGCCACTGATTGTGACACACCAGGGTCCTGCCAAACGCGACATGGAATACTAACAACACTTGTTGTTTTTATATTTCCTTTAGAAACAAATTCCAGTCAACGTGCTAGTTTAGAATCGATACTTTAGGAAATTTCAAGAGTGAGACTTTTTTAGGAAAAATACTGCATGGGTCTGTCTACTTTTATCCTTACGCTACAGTCAAACAAAGAACGACGATTTTCTCATGTTGGTTTTTATATCAAAATGCCTGGCTGAAAAGGGCGCTGCTTCCAATGGGCACTAGGGAGAAACTTGTTGCCCATTGTGCTGTCTTCATTTCCATGGAGGGCATTGCTGTTCAAAGTGTCACGAAAATTGAAAAGATAATTGATTCGCTCACAAGTGTTAAAAAAGGACATATATTAAAGATACAGTGGGAAATTTATTTTTGGGCATTTCAGCTATATTTCCACCATTAAATGTTTATTTTTTCCTGTAACATATATTCCTTTTCTGAAACTGAAAGTGCATTCAATTTGTCTATATTTTGATGTCCTTGTTTAAATAATATTTTGATAAATAATTGAATCAGGATGTTTTCTAAAGGGATAGGTATTTTTGCAATTTGGAGTTTTTCCCTTTGCTGAGGGATCTGGGGTGTTTTTTACTGATGATCCGGCTAGGCAGAGAGCACATCACCTTTGGACCTGTCTTGGGCAGGAAAGGGTTAATTCATGCTGTAATAAGTGCAATATATATGTAATATACGTTTTTGCAATTTTAGGTATCTTTAGTTCAACAGTTCAATTGTTTTTGTGTTTTACTTGCAAAAATAGTCTCTACGTAAAACTGAGGTACGTCCAATCAAACGACCAAAAGAAGAATCTGATTACGAAGATGAGGCACAAGAAGATGAAGACGATGAGGATGATGACGACGACGATGTTCCATTGTCAGCAAGGTATGTTCATTGCGAGTCCGCACTTAAATGCATTGTATTTTTCAAGATTGTTGACATTTTGCATAAAAGATAGAAACCGACTCTTCGGTGCTAGCAGTTGTTTGAACATGAACGAAGAGATATACAAGTTTGTCTGTTCCAAGTTTTTCATTTTCCATAGTTTTGAAAACAATAACGGAATGTCTTAAGTTGACACTTCAGGTCTACGTACCGAAAATATTTAGATGAATTAATTTCTTAGTGTTTTTGATTATGCCCATGTTTGTAGAATCTATGGAGGTAGGGTTTATGAGCAATGTATTATCTGAGAAGAAATGCTTTACGTGCCACAAATCCTTGAAAATGAAAAAAAATGTTTCCCGGTCGAGAAAATACCAGGGGAAATGATGTATTGAGGACCAAAATCAGGAAATCGAAGTAGACATGAACAATTATCGGCACCGCGAAGTAGGAAAACGCGAATAAGATTGTGGACGATGAATGATCATTTTGTCGTCCATTTCCGGTCATGCATGCTGTGCTGTTTGGCGATTCTTTCATTTTGAAACTAAAGATTCCGATACCTTCTTTAAAATTGTAAAGTTTGCCTGGGGAATTAGTATCGGATTTTGACACAAAGCTTTCTTTAGTTTTAGCGCCTATACAATACCATGAACTGCTTATCTACGGCCCAGCCTCCTTTCTTCAATTTAACTTTTAATCTGGAGAGATTAAGAATGCTGTGTGTATTAAAAAGCTGATCGCGCATGTTGTTGTATGGTTCGTGTCAAAGGGAGAGAGAGGGCAATGTGCATATTTTAAGTCTGATTGCGCACGTGTGTGTGTAAGAAGGCTGGACGGAGAATGTGTGTGAATAATGCGGCCAATCGTGCATGTGTGTATTAGTATTAGAGAGAGAGAGAGTATATATGGATATCCGGGAGTTTACGGATGACTGAAATGCAAGTGTTTAGTAAGAATAGAGGAGGTTGGGTGGTCGAAGGCATATCATGCACGCACGGCCTGATAGCAGAATAGAGGTGGGGAAGGGGAGAACGTGAAGAAAGTCGATGTGAAAATATATGATGGCAAAATAAGAGGCTGACATACGGTATCGGAAGAGAAAGAGAAATAACGAATGTCTTCCACTACAGTAAACATGGGTGGGAAAGGGTAGAACCGGGAAGAAGGCAATCATGTACTATAAATACAGTGATATGGATTCCGGTTTTATTGAAGAAGAAAGAAAGAGGGGGTGGGGTGGTTGCCATAATGGAGATTTTACTAGAGGAGTAGGTGGGTAGATGTTTTACGTTGCAGTCAATTAAAAACTAGATCTAGTTTTAAGTTTTTGATCCTGAGAAAGAAAGAGACTGGGGGGGGGGGGGGGGGCTGGTTAAAAGTAGAACAGAGGAAGATTTATGATTGGTAGAGTTCAATAAGTAGAAAAAGCCTTGCAAACCTCATTTTCTCCTCGGTAGACTGAATAAGTATTTGTGCGTATCTCAATTACACAACCAATACCACACATAGACTTGTGTCCACGAGCATGCCAGCTACCATCATAGGAGACGTCGATGTCTATGACGGAATTTCCTGCCTGCTCAGGGTACGTTTTCGGATGACATCAACAGCTTCATGTAATATACCTGACGAATAGCTAGCAGATCTCGCGGCGATGGTACGTTGATGTTGGAAAAGGGTCTTGTGATGAAAAAGAGGCACATCCATCATCTCACAGAAAGCTGTAAGGCCTGCCTGCCCCATACCAGTTGCGATGGATGTCGCCACTGCCCTGCGGTTCACCTTGAACACCCTGTCGATCTTTGCAGACGTATGCTGGGTAGAGAGGACCTTACAGCACGTTGTACACGAGAGCTTAAGGAGAATAGTGAGTCCAAACGTCCTATCACCTTCAGCAAGAGATAAAGTGGGCTGTGAAAAAAGGGACAAATAAGAATCTTGATCATTTCCTGGAGGCAGGAAAGCTGCACTATCCCAGAGAAACGGGAGAATCAGACGGTACAGGCTCGTCATGCGAAAGAAAAGAAAGCTTCCGGGCTGATGCTGACATGGAAGGGGGTGGGGAAGGAGAAGAAGATGGTTGAGGGGTCAAAGGCATCTCATCCTGTTGCCCCTCCTGGTGCAAAGCCGCTCATGCCTTCTCCAACGCCACTTTCCTACTCGACTTCATCTTACTCTTCAATCTTAATTTCTTCGTAGAAGCCTTAGTAGGAGGCATCTTCACAAATAATTCTAATAATAGCTGTAGAAGAGAAGAGACAATGTATGAGAACCATGAAAAAGAATTAGGAAACAAAGGATGAAAGAGTATCCTTACAAAACTAATTAACCAAGTCTTTTCTCCCAAGTAAACTGAAATATATGTGACAATATCTATTATAGCTAATGATGTGTTACAACAAAAGGAAAAATAACATGGTTCCCTATATTATCAAAAACCATCCGTTTCCCTGCACCGTACCTAATGAAAATAGAAAGCAAAACATCAACAGGTTGTCGAAAAACACGTGGCACCTTATCTCAACAAATCAAGATACTAGATCTACACTGAAAAAAGTCGTTGAAGGGCTACTTTACATGATGTCAATTAATATAACAAGGCATAGAAACTAAAATTGGAGCCAGATTTAGATCTAGAATTTAGATTTACTTTTTGATTCGACTACAACTTGAATAGCACGCACACTTCCATTGTTTGTGAAATCAGTCACTCAACGTATCACATTCCCAATCAAACACAACACAAAATAGGATGGCCACATACATAAAATAACTATAATTATGATTTGTTTACTTACCTGAATGAGGAAAATGAAGGTTTGATGGGAAAAACGAAGCAAAATTGCTGCAGAAAATCTCAGCAATCTGAATTTTGTCAGTCTTAGCTTGTCGTATGCGATCAAAACAACTCAAAGACCCCGCTGTGTTTGGGGTTGGCGCATGGAGTTCTGGGTCGAGGTGCCCGGAAAGGATCAGCTCGACCAATCGCTGCATCAGATTTCGACACACCCCCGCCTCGGCCAATGAAATTGTTTGAAATAGGCGTCATTCATTTGAATGTAAGGATTCGGTATCGTTTTGTACAAAATTAGCGAGTTTACCATTGAACTGTCGATTCCAACAATGTATAATATGCTATGGTTTGCTGCCTAGTTAACCTTCAATGAAACCTGTTGTCAATGGCATTTTATGCATTTCTTGCTCAAAATCGATCAAACCTCACTCACTTTGAAATCAATTTGAAGTATTTTATCGTCAGTTTTGGATATTGAGACTTAGCTAGATCGATTTAGCAGCTATCTATCCTGCATACTAGCATGAAAACAGAAAATCGATAATTCAAAAGTAAGCCTGACATTTTACGCGATTCCTCAACCGCGTCCCCCTTAAAGAAGAAGAAATGATCTTCCGTCTTTTTACTCAACCAATTGTCATTTTACTTAATCACCTGGTATCATGTTTCCTCTTCCTACATCCTGTTTGTCTCTCTTGTAACTTTCCAGAGCTACTAAGGCAAAAAGCTCAAGGTGGAGAAGAAACCAGTGATTAAAATTCCACCAAATCTGCCAAGTCTCCCAAAGCTGTCAAATCTCCCAAGGCACAGCCAAAGAAGGTAATATGTTTGAAAGACTGGACACACATCTGTGAAGATTTCTTGAGGTCAATCTTTTTTCATAGTTTATTGAAGCTATTTTTAGATTTAAATTTGCCACTAAAGTTGACTTTATTTTTGTGTGTGTTCACAATTGTGTTCCATTTAATGTATCTATTATAGACTTTAGTGCCATACGTTTGCCCACGTAACGTTGAATTGAGATAGCTGTCATTACACAACCGATATAAAATGTCAACACGTACGGATGTTTAAATGTCTTATTTTTAAGACACATACGTGTGAAATAAATGCACACAGTAGAAGGTTCTACTTCTTTTCTTTCACCCTTTGACATGTTTTTCATCTTGCTGTTTCTTAATTCACACTTAGATCACTGCATATGGTAGACAGGGTGTATATTCCATTAAATCAACACGCAAAAAAATAAATATAAGAAAAGTTCAGAAAGTTGATTTGATACATTAGATGAAAGTAGAGATTTATTGGCGTGTACTATATTCTGTTCTTGAGAATTGACGTTCATTGTTGAAAAGGCTGTTAGGCCTGTGTTTATTTACTAAGGAAAAATTAACTGCTTTGCATTCTGATTTTAAGATGAACCTTTTCTCTTTAGCCTGCTAAAGGTAAAAAGAGGGCCGCTGTAGAGGAAATTACTGAAGAACCAGCAAAGAAAAAGAAAAAAGAACAGGAGGAACAAGAAGTATGGAGATGGTATGTAGCTGCAATCTAAATTGGATTTCGGAGTCGTTAATAGTTGTTTGTTTCTTTGAGAGAAAGAGAAAGTTATATTATTTTTCCACATTCTTTGTATGTTTAGAATTGTGGGGAGTTGACAGATACTGCTGGAAGGTTCTCCCTCTCTGTTCACGCTTTCACATGTCTTTTATCTAGCTGTTTTCTCTTAATTCATTGTGCGATCACCATATATGATGGACAGGTACTTTTCGATGAAGCCAATGGGTTTACTCTCATCTTTCTTGTCGTAGTTACGAATGTGGTTTTAATTAACGTTGCAATTCAGATCAGTAGTCTCGTGCAAAATTGAAAGAATCTTTGTTTAAAGAAGTAACTGGAGAATCATAAAGAAGTAACTGGAGAATCTTTAAGAGGTAGCAATGGTTTCAATATTGAAATGATGCGATGAAGGCATGGCGGGTTGGAAAATACCTGCACTGAAAAATCGTACTGTGAAGAACTTATGCACGTTGGGTGTGTGGAGTTACAAAAGATTGATTTTAAGGGATGGTAATGTGGGACTGTGTGAGCTGTTGAAGAATATGGAAGTGATCTCTAGGTGAATGAAAGAGAACTACAAGATATTAAGACAGATGTATGAATTATGTGAAAGGCGAGGACCTCGCAGCACCTACCAGTCACTTGTTTGGTGAGATACTAGAGGCGTACATGTGTTGTGTGAAGTCATTGGCCGAGTGGTTAGGTTGCCGGACGTGTGATCATGAGGACCCGAGTTTGAATACTAGCAAAGCTAGGTCCGACGTTGTGTTCCTTGGGAAAGACAGTTAATGAGCATATTCCTAGCGGCAGAAACTAGGTGGACATCTGTATGTCTACGTAATTTCTTCCCATATTGGCCTTGAAGAACTTTATTTTGAGGATGTGTCACACTGACTGAATGGATGATGCTACATTGGATGAAAACTGAAATCCCTTCTTCTTGTTTGGAAATATTTCATAGATATTATGTAAAGACATATTGAGGATCAGTGGCATCATAATTTCCCCCTCTCCCTTTTTTTTCTCTCCCTTTTTCTTTCTTATGCTATGCCAGACATGATTAAGTAGTTTTGCTTATGATGTTCAACCTAAGCCTCCTTACTATGCTAATCGAATCGCAGTCTGGCTAATTGAAGGCCGAATGACCCAACTCGCGCCCGTCACAGTGATCCGTCGTGCTGACTCGCTGACGCATACACTACCTACCATACAGTATTACTATTGTAATGTATGATTAGTACTATTGATACACCGCTTACAATTATAAGGCCTAGTCACTAGAAGGCCTAACAGTGAGTAGTGTATGCTGTCTTATTCTAAGCCATCTTGTTTTAAGTAGGATCAGTGTCTTATCTATGTCTAGATCTAGATTAAGACTTGTACTACTTGTAGAGTGTTTGCAGTATGATTAATTGATCTAGATTCTAAGTCTAGTCTAGAACTAAATCCCACACACTATGTCTGAGAGGCTCAGAGAGAGAAACAGAGACAAGTAAAATATTAATATTAGATCGAGATGAAGGAGAAGAAAAAACAAGAAGAAAAAGGGAAAAAAAGAAGAAAGTAAAAAAAGAGAATAAAGGAAAGAAGAAAATATAGAAATAAGAAGATGAAGGAGAAAAAGAAGAGAATGGAGAAGAAAACGACCATGAAGGAGAAGAAGAAGAAAAAGTAGAACAGGAAAAAAAACAAGAAGCAAGGAGAAGAAAAGGAGAATAAATAAATAAAGAGAAAACACAAGATGAAGAGAATAATCTATCTATATTCTAATTCTAGACTTAAACGATCTCAGAGAGAGAGAGAAAATAAAATATTAATATTAGATCGAGATGAGGAAGGAGAAGAAAAAAAAGATTAAAAGGACGAAAAATAATAAAGAACAAAAAGATGGAGAAGAAGAAAAAACAACAAGAATAAAGGGAAGAAGAAGAAAGCAAAAAAAGATCGAGGAGAAGAGAGAAAAAAAAGAATAAAGGGAAGAAGAAGAAAAATAAGAAAGAAAAACAAGAAGAAATAGAAAACATGAAGGAGGAAAAGAAGAAGAAAGGGAAGAAAACTAAGAAAGAGCTCTAGAAAGCAAAGAGAAGAAAGATGAAGGAGAAAGAGAAAAAGTAGAAAACACTTTCAGAACTGGTCACAAAACCAGAAACCATTTTCCCTCTGCATTATATAGGGCTTGGGACCTAGACATTAATAACATTACAATGTTTTTCAGTTTATTTGAAAATAATCATTATTATCAATGTGGCTACATCAAAAATGTTTGTGAAGTGACCACTAATGAAAATTAATGATGACTTGATAACAAACAGTGGCATGAAAACAAATATTATAAAAATGTAAGTGTACATCTCATAGAGCAAAAGATGACATATCCATAACTTTATTCGTTTAGTTCAATTTATCTGTCTGTCTATCTACCTTTCTATGTATCAACCAATCTACCGTCACGGCTTGTGGGGGGGGGGGGGGGGGGGTTGCCTTCATTTCACCCTTTTACTTATCTTTCTTTTGCTGTTTCACCATAATTCACTCTGAGATCACCATCCATGGTGGATGCACCAAATTTCCAATGCAATAAACATAACAATCCAAGCTTTACCTATGTATTTGCTAACATATCTATCTTTCTTATATATATATCTATCGATCTATTTATATCTAGTTTATTAAATATGTTCATTTATCTATCTAAATATTTTTATATTCTCTCTCTCTCTCTCTCTCTCTCTCTCTCTCTCTCTCTCTCTCTCTCTCTCTCTCTCTCTCTCTCTCTCTCTCTCTCTCTCTCTCTCTCTCTCTCTCTCTCTCTCTCTCTCTCTCTCTCTCTCTCTCTCTCTCACTCACACACACTCTCTCTCACACACTCACACACTCTCTCTCTCACACTCTCTCACACACTCTCTCTCACTCTCACTCACTCACTCTCTCTCTCTCTCTCTCTCTCCCTCCCCTCCCTCCCATCTCTCTCTCTCTCTCTCTCTCTCTCTCTCTCTCTCTCTCTCTCTCTCTCTCTCTCTCTCTCTCTCTCTCTCTTTCTCTCTATCTATATACACATCTATTTTTATCTAATTTAGTATGTTCATCTATGTATCTGAATACATTTATATTTCTATCTATATATATATATATATATCCATTTTCAAAAACAGAGCATTTCCTTCCCACCATGAACGTTACTGGAGCTGAAATAAGAAAAGAGAATAGGGAAAAGGAGTATTAGCCTGAAATTCGTTGAGTAATCTCTGTCTTATTCAATTTCATAGAATTGAAGTTCAGATTGTCTGAATGCGAATTTTAGTCATGTACTTCTTGGAAGGAGTTCCACAGTCAGGTCCCCATAATTTTAACATCTTTCGCCATCCCTGACACATAGACCCCCGCCCCAAGCCAAGCTTATGTGATTTTTTATCTCAAACTTGCAAGAAGTGGTGTGTAAGATCTAGACAGTACTAGGTCTAGAATCTAGTTAGTGGGATTTAACTTTAAACATCTTTTAGTTTACGCTGACAAAATTTTTCAATCACCAACAAAACCCCCAGAAAAGTTTTCATGTGAACATTTTCTAGGCTTCTTTACGATAAGATCTAACTCTACTTGACGATGTAGATGTTGTATCTTAATCAAGCAGAGCCTAGCTCTAGATTTCTATGACTAAACGCAATATCCTAAAATGACCGCAAAAAAACGAGCATTTTTCAAACCGATTTCACTGGCTTCGAGCACAGATTGAAATGGCCTGACCGGTATTTGCGAGTTCGGCCTTCAATTAAAATCTCGCCACGGTGTGAATCGGCTCATATTATGAAGGCTCAGTGTTCAACCCAACAATGTCATTTCAGGTGGGAGGAACAAGGGGAGGACACTGGAATCAAGTGGACGTATTTGGAACACAAAGGCCCTGTGTTTGCCCAGTTGTATGAACCCTTGCCGAAAAATGTTCGCTTTTATTATGAAGGTGAGCTCATCTTTCACTCACTCACTTGCAGTTTGATGTTTTGTGTTTGTGCTTTGCTCACTGTTGTTTTTTTAAGGGGTTTTTTCTTCTCTTTTAAAAAAGGTTTTTAGTTTATGGTATTAAATGCTAGCCATTGTTGTGTTTTTCATTCAGGAAAGCCCATGACTCTCACACAAGCCACAGAGGAAGTAGCTACTTTCTACGGTCGTATGCTTGATCACGATTACACAACGCGTGAAGTCTTTAACAAAAACTTTATGAAGGACTGGAGAAAGGTAGGACTCGTTATTCAGGCTTAATGTGCTGCTTAATCCTGTTCTGGCTGAGTGTGGGTTTGTAAAATTATGTAACTTTAATTATACATTAATTCAGTGTAAGCCATGTGTGTTGTGTCAGGCATGTGAATTTGATCAAAATGAGACCCTGGGACAAATGTTTGTTGGTGTATTATTCTTTTGTGTTTGTTAGAAATGCAACTTTTTTGTGTGTGTTGTATGAAGCACTGGTTGTTACTGGCTTGTGTTAAATTGCCTTGAAATTTGTATTATTGCTTGTGTGTTATTACTTACAGCTCAGCAGGCAGAAGGTTCAGAGTTATGACAGAAATATTTTGCAGATGAAAAGGTTGTGCACAGTGCTAATTAATGCTTGGTTCCTTCACTGTTCAAGACTTTTTAATTTTGTTCTTCCTTCTTTTCATTTACTTCTTTTTCGCACGGGGCAGAGAGTCATCCTCGAATTTCCGCAAAGTAGCACTCGCGAGCTGCGAGTTAAATATCTGAAATAAAACAGTGAGAGCCCGTGGTAATAAAGAAAATGTTATTCATGTGTGGCTGTCATCTGTTTAGGGCATACATATTATTATTGGTTCTTTTTCTTCACTTTCTTAGTGTACAGCTGAATTGTGTTTCTATTGCACACTTTTCAGTTGAGTAAGACCTCGGTCAAGTGACAGAAACTGTTGACGTATTCATCATTTAAAAATAAATACTCATCCATGTTTGCAGATGTAAGTGATGCTTCTGTTTTGCATTTATTCCATAGGTAATGTCGGCCGAAGAGAAGGCAGCTATCACAGACTTGAAGAAATGTAACTTTCATGAAATCTTGGATCACTTCAAGCTGAGGTCAGAGGCAAACAAAAACAGATCAAAAGAAGAAAAGCAGGTGAGAATTTGATTTAGGTTTTGGTAATAGCTGGTGTCTGTGAACTTCGGCTGTGAAAGTGTTAGAGAGGCATTATGGGATATCGTTTTTAATTTTCAAACATTCTCAGTACAATTGATACTCAGGAAGAGTCCTTTTGTGAGGTTCATTCAGAACTTTCATCATTATTTTGTGAATCTAGTTTGACTGAAGTGCCTTCACATTTGAAATCTAAGAGAAGAGACACCGGTCTTGGTAACTTTGAAGAGTTAGGTGCGTGCTGTCAAGGGGCTAATTTGTGGAGAGAGAAAATCTGTTTCCTGAAAACGTGAGCATGTAGGCGAATAGTGTTGTTAGGCGATGTGTTTTTATACTGCTTATTCTGGATATATATTTCCTCATTTTTCAAGAACTCATTCAGATATGTGTTTGTTTATACATATATATTTTTAAGGTAATGTTAATACTAAATCTTTTTTAATGAGGTTTGAAAAGTTGAAAAAGTTACTTTTCTGTGGTACTTTGTATCAACGATAGTTAATATTGGACAATTATCACCGTTGATAATACTTCATACAAATGTGAATTAAAAAAGAAAGAGTCATTGTTTTCATCCTTTTCATTCTTTCTGGGCCCATCTAGACCTAAATGTTGCTCCCATTCATGGATTTTAATTTATTGTCTTTATGGTTTTCCAGAGACTTAAGAAAGAAAACGAGGAGCTTGTGAAAGAGTATGGTTTCTGCTCCATAGACCGTCACAAAGAGAAGATAGGCAACTTTAAGATTGAGCCTCCAGGTCTGTTCCGTGGACGTGGTGATCATCCCAAGCAAGGCATGCTGAAGACCAGAGTTCAGCCAGAGGATGTGATCATCAATTGCAGCAAGTGAGGGGATCATAGGCTATTGAACATTGTGTGTTTTTATTAAAGGGCTTGATTTAAAGAAAGTATCTGTCAGGTTTTTCTCATTACCATTGGTTATGTAGTAAATGATTTTGATATTCTCATGTCAGGGGAAACATTTTTTGTGTCCTTTGAACTTTTGCTTGTTAGATAATTTCAGAACTCAGATTGTGAAAGTTACATTATAATGAGTTATAAAAAAGTTTGTAAGAATGGCTCAAGAATGCATGAATTTTATAGGAGAAAGTTGCTGACCATCTCGTGGTGACTTTTAATTGAAGTTTCTTTGTTCAATACTGAATTGTGTTGATCAGCTAGCAGGCCTAAAATAACTCGAGAGTCAGTCATAATGGGAGAGTGTTGTGTGTATTTTTCATTTTAGGGACTCCAAAATACCAGAAGCACCCAAAGGTCACAAATGGAAGGAAGTCCGTCATGACAACTCCGTGACATGGCTTGCAAGCTGGAATGAAAATATACAAGGTGCTACCAAATATGTTATGTTGAATGCAGCTTCCAAGCTAAAGGTAACTTTGGTCTATGGCCTGTTTTTTGGGGGGGGGGGGAGTCTTTATTCTATTCTGTACAAAACAGTATTTCTGATCCCTGGCTACTGAAGCTGACACATTTGTGGCAGCCAATTGTATATTGATGGTTGCGGAGGCTGACACAGGTGCGGGACTTTTTTTTCTTTGTTTCCTACATTGGTGGTCTTGGCTGCTTCTCACTGTACAAAAGTCTTTATTTACACATGTACTTATTACGATTATTAGAGTTGTTTCGCTTTGTATAAAGGATCTCTATTGGGGGGGGGGGGGGGGGCTTGGTTGTCTACCTTTTCTTCAGTCACTTTCCTTTCGCTTTTGGTCGCATGCTGTCTGGCCCACACTCAAAATGTCAGATTTTGCGGTCACCAGCAAATGAATATTTCAGGACTCTCTTCCGAGAATCCTCTGTCTGTAGATGTAGATGGATAGCCTTACCAATTAAGCCCAGGTTCATGTAGGGATGATGTTATTAATTGGCTTTTTATCTTTTGCTCATTGTTACCTGCCAAGTTTCCGAGTTTATCGGGAAATACCCGATTTGGAACCCCCATTCCCGACATCCCGATATGGCGCAATTTTCCCGATATTTTGTTCTCGAGAAGCGAAAATTATTTTGGTGAAGAAAATTGCGAATTATAATTTCTACTAAGCTCTACTAAGTACTAAGCTTATAATCGTACTTGGTAGAAATAATCGAAGACAATAAAACCTTTTTGGTTCGATACTAAATATAAATAGTTTCATTGATAGTAATCGTAGATTACATTCAGTGATTTTGAGTACTGGATATTCACCTATTAATGCTGTTTGGCTAGAAACTGCTTTCGCTTTGCTAGGTTTAAATTGTAATCATTTAAATACAGTCTATTATCATTCTTTCACGGTTTGTCTCTTTCCTTTGTTTACGAAAGCTGATGACTGACTTATATTATTTTCTATATCTAGCCCGCTTTGCTGATTGTGTCTGTTTTCTTCGAATCTTATCTGGATTATATTTTTTATTAGTTTTACCTTCGTTTTGGATTTATTCAATCCTGATTTATTAATTAATTTACTGCTGTTTTTATAATTAACCATGTTTAAAATTGGAATACTAGGCTCTACAACTGAGATCTAGATCTAGATAATATAAACGTTTTATCTCGAATTTCGAATTGGGCAGGATCGATTTCTGAAAAAAAGGCCTTTGGAAATAGAACATTCAGAAGATATGTAAGTTGTAATAACTTTGTAATACTAATAGTTCTCAACCAAGCAAGAAGCCTAAATCCAGTGTTAAATTTCGGGAGGAATATAGGAAGGAATGGCCATGCATTAAACCTTCTGTGAAAGGGAGAGCTTTGCACATTGTGTACCTTGTGGTTTAGATGTTAGCAATGCCAGCGGTGGGAAGGATGACATCAGAAAACATGTGAAAACTGCAAAGCATGCTACTGCAGTTAAGGACAGTCTATCCAGTAGGAATATCAGTGGCTTCATGACCAAGGACAGAGATTGCTCTCTCTGTAATTAGGGCAGAGGTTTTATGGACAAAATTCATTTTTGAGAAAAACTTGCCTGTCTCAGTTAGTAAGCAGTTCGGGACTCTGTTAATAAGAGTAAGAGAAAGGTGCCCAGATTCGGAAATCACTAAGAAATTTGCTTGTGGTCGCTTAAAAACTGCGATAGCATAGGGGGTGCACCGTTCGTTATTGCAAATGTGAATCGATCGACATGTCACGATTCAAAAATATTCATTTCCCCTATTTTGTCTCTGAAAAGGTTGACAGGTCTGTGTTACCTTAATTAATTTGTCACTAGCTTCAAAGTGATCTCAAACTGACAGCTTACAACACAGTAAAATTACCTTTAGGGTCTACTGATCTCGTGTAACAGCATTTTATTTGTTTCGTAAATTTATATCGCTACCCTGTTGTTGAAAGCAAGTGTGCGGCACTAACCAAATTTTATAAAACTTTTAAGAAAATTATTTTCTCAGAGGCATAGTAATGAAAGGGCTGTTCTAATTGTCTGTACGGGGAACCATTGGGTCAGAGGGGTAAACTGTCGACCTCTTAAACCAAAGGTTGTGGGTTGAAGTCCTGTCTGTGGAGCTATTTCCTTGTCTTTTTTCCGAGGAAACACCTGTCCCATTGGAGACGGATAATAAAAAGGAGGTCACGTGTGCAGATTATAACACTGTGTGTGTTAACCCTGGAGCTCCTGAACCTTATATCACCTCGCACCAAATGAAAGAGAAACTGGAAACTAAACAACTCGACAGCAGCAGCATTAACTAGCTTAAAATTTTCTGATTGGTTGAAAATACAGACTAAATATTCAGCGCAAAATGTAGGGGGGTGTCTGCCTGTAGGCTCGCATAGGGTATACGGGCAAGTTACGTTTGCTCGCTTGAGCTCGCATACGGGTTCAAAGAGTTAAAAGTCTCTTGGCACTTTACAGGGCAGCAAAATATAAAATGCTACCAAGACCACCTTAGTTGTGGATGTGGGTAAAATCAAATTAAATTTCAAATTGTACGTAAAAGCAATTGCATATATTTTTTGCAACCCTTGATTTTTTATCATTATACTGGGTGGTTGTCTAATGATTAACAGGAGATAAAAAGAAGAAAATTTGACATATATGTTTTCGTCACAATGATTGCGCCATGAATATGCACGTGTGGCTTACAGTACTAAAATGTTTCTCAATTCAACTTCTTCAGGTTCAGCTTTGTCATTTCTTTTTTTTCCCCCACCTTTATTTTTGGCAGGGTCAAAAAGATTGGCAGAAATATGAAACGGCCCGTAAGCTGCACAAGTGTGTGGACAAGATTCGTGCTAACTACCAGGAAGACTGGAAATCCAAAGAGATGAGAGTTCGTCAAAGAGCTGTCGCCCTGTATTTCATTGATAAGGTGCGTCAATATAAACCTTATCACATGTCTCATCTCCTGACTAACTCTTTAGAGCTTTAGGGGGAGGGAATTTACGGGATTGATGTGTTTGGACTGGGATGAAAGTTCTAATTGAAATCGGCCTAGCTACAAATTGTCCTTCTTAAGGATTTAAAAACTTCTTTTATACAGTATTTCTTTTTCTCCCCTTATGCTTTCGTAAGGTCTGATATGTTGTATTAATATACATACTTTGGAAATCTGCAGTATTTATTGTGATGGGGTGGAAAAGGACGATTTTGTCTCATACATTATGAAACGTTGGAAACGTTAACAGCTTTTAATAAAAAACAACTTATGTTTGTTTTTCAGTTGGCTTTGAGAGCAGGCAATGAAAAGGATGAAGAGTCAGCCGACACAGTTGGTTGCTGCTCTTTACGTGTGGAACATATCAAACTTCACGAGGAGAAGGGCGGCAAGGCTTATGTTGTAGAGTTTGACTTCCTGGGTAAAGATTCCATCCGTTACCAGAACTCCATTCCAGTCGAGAAAAGAGTTTTCAAAAACTTGCAGCTGTTTGTGGAGAACAAATCAGCGGAAGACGACCTGTTTGACCGGCTAAATGTGAGTCATGACTTGTTTGCTTTTACTGGTTTTCTCTTCCTCTTCTGTAGTAATTTGTTATTCCAATTAAAATGCAATTTTCATAAAGGCTATCTAATTAACCCATAGCTTACTACATTTGCCTTCTGGCACAACTTCCTGCATTGCATTCCCTTTGCTGAATTTGCCCAAAGGTAGTTATGATTGGACCAACTTAAAAGGTGAATATAGTGGAGAAGGTTTGATGAAGTGTTTCAAGAGTTATGTCCCTTTACTCAGAGCCCACTACTAATATGATTTTTTATTTTTATTTCTGCCGAGTTGGGATTTTTGTGTGCACTATTTACATTCCAAGATTGCTTCTGATAATGAGCAATGTTTATAGACCCAATCTTGATTTAGTCGGTAGAGCGTCTGTCTATGATGCGGGAGGTCCGAGTTCAATTTACATTTTTTTCTGGCCCTCCTGTTGACCCAGCAGCAAGATGGGTAGCTAGGTCCAGGGATGGGGATTTTCCGGTTCTCCCGGATTTTCATATGAGACTTTCGAGATTTTTTAAATGGCCGCATGGGAGTCGATGTTTCAGGGGAAAAGGACGCATCACCAGTCGTTCATGAGGCAAGGCCTGAACCGACACCATTTTCACCGGACCGACCTCTTACATGTTCCTTACAGGCCTATCCTAATTTCATTGGCTGAATAGCCATCAGCCATTGTTGTAACCCGTATGGGACAAATACAGAAACAATGACTTTATACTTCAATTTTTTATTGGCTGGTAAATGATTAATCCAGGGATGTAGTATTGTAGCCCACTGGTAGTATTGTATGCAGCCCACATATAATATTAACACAATACTACAGGATTTCCGGGATTTTTGGCATACCTCCGTGGCTTTGTGTCTCATTTTATACACACACAAGCACCCCCGCCAGGGAAAACATAATTATGCCTCATTTACGAAAATTGATTGGTCTTGCCTTTTTCAAGTAGGCTGGGCCAAGCAAGCCGGGCACGTCTGCTAGGTGCTCTCTCTCTCTCTCTCTCTCTCTCTCTCTCTCTCTCTCTCTCTCTCTCTCTCTCTCTCTCTCTCTCTCTCTCTCTCTCTCTCTCTCTCTCTCTCTCTCTCTTCTCTCTCTCTCTCTCTCTCTCTCTCTCTCTCTCTCTCTCTCTCTCTCTCTCTCTCTCTCTCTCTCTCTCTCTCTCTCTATTCATGTTATTACTTGTGTCAATTCATGTTATTACTTGAGGGCTAGTCACATGCACTTGGTAGAAAGTTTGGGCTTGACTAATGAAGTGAAGCTACTTTGATTTAAGCGTATACCTTTTAATATCCAAGACTCAAGTCAAACGTGGTTGGATAGCGGGGCTACTGGTAGGTTCTTATTTCCTTTTCCTATATTATTTATCTTTAATTTTGCTGTTTTCTATCACTTGAGATCAATGTATGTGTTAAAGGGGGTAACATTCAATAAAAACAAACAAGGTCCAACTGACATCCATGCCCTTTACCAATCATGCTCATAACGGGAGATAACTCATACATATTGACATTGTTTAAAAAAGATATTTTTTAGCTTGGATTAGGATTTTTCATTCCAAGAGTGGCAGGCATTAGTATTGCATTATAGGTAGCCATCGTTGAGAAAGAGAGGGGGGCAACAAGGCTTGACAAGAACATTAGGGAATATTGTAGTTGCAGTAAAATGTTCTGGAGGAAGTAAAATGGCTACAGAGAAAAGAGCCATGGAAGAAAGTGCGTAAGAAAACATGAACAAACATTATGGAAAATTAGTGGCTGCAATAAAAGAGGATGAAGAATGTTTCATGAGAAGAGGTGGCTTTGAATATAAAGAAATGAAGATAAACGAAAAGAAGAGATGAGTCACTTGTTTTTGTCTGTTTTTGGGTTGTTTATTTTGTTTTGTGTATGGGTGTAATTATTTGGCTAGAGCCTATCAGGGGGAGGGAGGGGGCACACCTTTTTAATAACTGCTATGGGATCTGTAACTTGCACAACATAACATGGCATAGAAAAAAATCCTGGCCACCATGGGCTGCGTCGGCACTCATCGCCTCGTCATGAAAAGAAAGCGTGCTACTAACCGAGCTAACTACGTATGTTCAATCCCCATAGTGGCCAGGGTTTTTTCTATATATTCCTTGTATTTGTCTCGTCTTTGTTCCTATTGGGCTTTCATATTATCTCATGTCATTACCTTCACTTTCGACATACCCTTTGCCTCTCTGTTTGTCTTTATCTACCATGATAGTAATAGATTAAAATTAAGTTCTTATTCAAGTACTGAGAAGTAGCTGCAAGGATAGGTGTTGAAGGAGGGGAGAGCAAGAAATTTACAGATTGAATATATTTTAGATAACTAATTTAATGACATGGCCTGGGATACTCTTGGTTATGGAGATAAGATTCAACAGGACTATTGCATAAGGCCGACAACAGGCAAAATGGGGAAGAAGTACCTTTTCTCCCTGAGAAGCTGCAAGGATAGGTGTTGAAGGATGTGAGTTGGAGATGTTTGCAGCTTCTGCCTATAGAATTTGGGAACCTCTGGCTCTATGGGTCATATTTGACAGCTGTCTCTATGGTCTAAAGAATGGCTGATATAAAAATCTATTTCAGCCTGATAAATCAGGTCAAAGTAACATTAATATAATATATCTTGTGTCACAAATTGAAAAAATTGTAATAGCTAATGATCTCCATGGCTAGCTGTTCTCACAAAAGTAAAACGGGTTTCAATTGACTTTGTGACTCTTGGTTATGGCTCTTTATGATTATTTTATTTTGCTTTCAGGAAATGATTATTTTTAAGAAATAATTCCTTTAACAGCTGTTGATAAATTGTGAACAATGGAGGTAACATCCCCAGAAAAAAAAAAAAGGTTAAAAGGAATAACAATTTCTAACAGCAATTGGTAAGTTAGATATTGATAAAAAAACTATTTGAAATTTGAGAAGCTACCCCCCCCCCCCCCCAACACTCAATTTTAAAGGCTACTTAGATTTAAAAATGTTTTTATTTCATGCACTTAGTTGTGAGAGAGCAGTTTCACGAAAAAAGAAAAGAAAAAGAAAAGTAGGCATTTCTCATAAATATAATGTATATATATGATATATAAAAAGTGATTTATTACCGTTTCGCAATGTGGTTGTGCACTCTGCTTTCTCTCCCTGAATTGTATGTTTCGGAATCCCCCATCTGAAATCATGGTAGTGTACCGCAAGCTGTCGGGATCATTATCCACATTAGCCATTCCCCCGGCCGGGCCTTCGTAGTTCTTTGAGTATGAGGTTGTTGGTTTTGCAAAGCTGTGGATAGTCAGATAAATAGTCAGAACAAGTTATTATTACCAGTTCTAGCAGGGTTTGGCAGATGTTTGACATACATAGATCTATAGAAAATAAATTAGCTCATGATGCAAGAATATGTGTAACAAAGTATAAGAAAATTGCAAAGATTTGGGATGACCTCTGGCTCTATGGGTCATGAACTGTTGTGATGTTACTCTTACAGTACAGTCTGAGTCTCAAAGTCGAAGTAAACAGACTAGATCTAGCTCTCGTGATCGGTCATCTAGTTTTTAGCCAATCTAGATAGTTCTCATTATCAGAAAGTGTCAGAGAAATGGAGTTGATACAGAAGAACCTAGAATCTACAGCTCTAGAAAACGAAACGTAGAGGCGGTGTGACTGGTACTTTGATAGGCCATATTAAACATCAACACCTATAAAGGACATAGACATATAATAATAAAACATTGTAATTACATAAGCAATACATTTTCTACTTACCAAAATCAAGAAGAAATAACAAAAAAACAGGTCACAAAACTTTGTCTTGAGTCTGAACTGTGGATGTCAACAAAGCGAAAGTAGCCCGTCCGTGGGTCAAGGTTGTCCGGTTTGAGAATGATCGTAGTAAATAACCCAGTTGAGCCAATCAGAGCTAGGGATTCCCTCATTCTGTGGGAAGAACTATTTTGTTTTGATGTACTTGAATATTATAATTGTTTATTAAAATCGTTTATCGCAAACAAACGAGGAAAAATGAAAGATGTTCTGCTTTTTATCGAAATATTGCTTTTCTTGTCTTTGAATCTCCCGAGATGTCATAAATCGAGAGGGAAGGAATGGTTCTATAAGAAAGAGTAAAAAATCATTCTGAAATTCCTTAAATTTTCGCCTTTCATGTGCCTCTTAAAGGGACGGTCATGATGAAGGACTTTGTACTGTTGATTGAGGTTTCTTTTGAGAATGTTAGCTTTGGCCAATTTTTGTTTGATGTGTTCATATTTCTTGATCTCCCAGACTGCCATTCTGAATAAGCACCTCCAGGACATTGACAGCCAAAAGTGTTCGTACCTACAATGCCTCCGTAGCAGCTAGAACTCTGACAAACGGTAATTATTTTTTTAATGAAATTTTGTCTGTTTTTATCTCTTTTTGCAGGCCATTGATGTATAAGCTTCAGATTACCGTTTGTATAGTTTTTCCATCTGGACCTGTTTTCATTCTCTTTTTCTTATTTTCTGTCTCATTATGCAGATGTTTGTGTATGATTAATAATAAATGAAGGTTTGAAGTATTTATATTGACTACTTTTAAAATGCTACAGGAGGCCAAGTTTGATTCCCAGTCTGGCAGCATTCCTGTCCTCAGCAATGAAATCATAAATAAATGGGGAAGCTAGGTCTAATCAGACTATTGAGTAAGGCAGTGTGGAAAGCAATGGCAAACTACCACACTTTGCTGTTTGTCAAGAAAACCTGAACTCTACTCCTGATTACCTAAGCTCAACTTAACTTTGGTATGGGAATCACTTTGCGGGCGGTTGGCAGGGGCTGATGGTAGGTCTTACTTCTTTTACTCTTTCATTTCATTCACCCTTTAAAATTAAACAAACAAACTAACAAAAGGACTCACTTTACTTTACTTTTACAGGTGTCAGGCTATTCTCTGATTCGCGTTAATTTTTCTTCCCCAGCTGACGATGCTCTTGCTGCTCAACTGTTGTCCTATAATAGAGCCAATCGTGCTGTGGCCATTCTGTGTAACCATCAGCGTGCCGTTCCAAAAAGTTTTTGAGAAGTCCATGGAAAATCTTCAGAAGAAGGTAACAGATTAGATTGGAGTGAATTTGAGAGAGTGTGTACTTTTTATCTGTTTGTATAATTAATTATTGTCTTTTTGTATGATAATTTTTTCTGTTCTATGGTGGCTTTTATCTTTTCTCCTGTCATGTTCAGGCATAGCGTGTGCAGTTGGTATGTTCTGCCAGTCATCAGTAGTGGCTATTCCACGATGATAAAATGGTGGATATAACCGGTCAATTTCAATGAAACAAAATTAGGGGTTGATATCCCAGGAAAATTCAGGGATGATATTCCAGGGTGCTCCTTTATTCTGGTACCAATTTGGTGCCAATTTGCGTGAAATCATGAATAGTTTTGCCTCTGGTCTGCAAGGTTCTAAAGGGATGGGTTGTTTTTATCATCGAAGGTGTTGATTCATACTGATGATGTTCACAAGGATGGTTTTGTAGGCACTGCTGATAGAGTTTACTTCTTTCTGGTTACTTTATCACAAGTTTCATCTTGCTGTTTCCTCTTCTTTCTCTCTGAAATCACCGCATATGTTGGACAGAGTTAATTCTTATGTAATTAAATGGTGATGTTACCTTTAATATTGCATAATACAGTATGAAGGTGTCTGGTGTTTTTCTGACGGTCTCTCATCCCATTTTGAGGTTGCCTTGTGTTTGATTAAGATGTAAACATTGTTTGTCAAATGAAGATGATAATAGTAAAAAAAGAGGAAGTGGATTAGAGATGATCTTTTCATTTCAATTATGATTTGATGAGTAAGATACAATGATCCTCTCTGCCACATCAGGAGCAGTGAAATCTTCACTTTTGGGAGTGAATTGTTGAAATCTTTGATTATTTGTTGTTTTTTAGTTCCATAGATCAATTTCCTCTGTCTCATATACAAAATTGATATGGAATAATCTCTCTGTTAGCAGACAAAGAACCTTGTTTACTTCTTTTTTTTTACAAAGCCTCCAGGCTTCAGCCTTTTTCATTCCATTACAGGGCTTTGTTTTGTGTTATTTATATTTTCTGGACATAATGATTATTAAATGATTACATGTTTTCTCTTTTTTCTTTCATTGTTATTTGGATTTCAGCAAATGTAGACTAATAGCTGTGATAGATCTCTTCTTTAAAAAAAACAAAACTTTTGGAAATTCCATTGTCATCACTGTAAGGTAGACTGCTCATCTCATAGCTGTTGTTGATTTGTTCTTATCCAGATTGATTCCAAGAAAGATGACATCAAAAAAGTGAAACAAGACATCAAAGCCATCAAAGCTGAATACAAGAAGCAAAGTCTGTCAAGACTAAGACGTGAGTAGGACAGTGGTGTGACTGGGTGTGTCGAACTAATGGTAATCATCATCACTGGATGAAAACAATTCTAAAGGAAAATCTCTTGTATGTTATTCCCGACCATTAGTTAGGGGTGGAAGCAGGGTAGCCGATAGGTCTTACTTCTTGCCTTTCACTTTTTCATTTGTCTTTTATCTTACTGTTTCCTATGAGATCACCACATATAGTAGACATGGTAAATTTCAATGAAACAAACTACTACTGAAGTTTTTTAGAGGATTTTAACATTGCTTTGTTGCAGAATATATGAGAAGAAAAAGAAACTCATGGAAAGGTTGGAAGAACAGCTTACCAAGTTGGAGGTGCAAGCCACAGACAGGGTATGCATTGACATTTACATAAGGAGGGAAATTTGTAGTGTCTGGTAATATTGCTGCCGTTTCGTCTGTAACCTAGCAATAGAGCGGGCGTTTTTTATTTATTTATTTATTTTGTATGAATGGAAGTGTAGAGATAATATGTATTTTGTTTTTTCAGCGCTTGGGCTTGGGCAACCTGTGTAAATGGTCAATTGAACATTTTGAAGATTATGACTATGATATATTAACATCGTGGTCGATTCTGACACACGACTTGTAAATAGTAATTCAATATATTCCCCATAGATGTGAAAATGTGATGTTAAACTTTGAAGTCATATCACGAAGTGACAATCACTATCTGTTTAAAATATCTTTGTAGGTAGTGAATGATGTGTATAGCTCATGTAGTGTATCGTGTGAGTGGTTTATTCTATATGTAGTGTATATTATATGCTATGTAGTGTATCCTATAAGCTTCTATGTCCGTCGTCTTTCGAACAGGATGAAAACAAGGAGATTGCCCTGCACGTCAAAACTGAACTACTTGGACCCCAGGATATCAGTGGCATGGTAAGTACGACTTTCACTATTTGAATTTAATGAAAGGCTGATTAGCGTTCCACCAAAATGCTCTAGCCTGGGAGTTGTATTGCTCGATGTAAGCTCCGATTGCGATGTGCGACATATGTTGACATTGTAATATGATCTAGAAAACATGATATTACTCTATTGTACAACATTGTTAGATTTCTAGAGTGATGTCCCCTTCATTAGCAATCCCTCAACAAACTGAATTTGTTGTATATGGTGAAACAACTTGATGACCCAATCTACAATTATTTTTATCCCAATGTTTACATAAGAAAGATGGAATCAACTGATACCACAGATATTTTTTCGCATGATCTTAATTCAGATGAAGATTTAAGTGCTCGAGGCGATGATTTTTCTGGAGGAGGTGATTCTGTAAGTTACCCCAATTTTGATGTAGATTGTCACAATGAAGTGATCATGCCTGCACTGATTGACTCGCAACAAACTACGCCGTGAAAAAGCATCAGGTTGGGATTGGAACTACCTAGAAAACCAAGAATAACTAGTAATAATAAAGAAAAACAGCCATAAAATTGTCACCGAGGGCTCAAAGAAAGCTCATATTGGAAGTATGAATAAAACAGGCGAAATTTACGTTTTCATGAGAAAATCTATGACCTCATTTTCATATCTGGCAGTGGCCTTGATAAGATTGACTTTACTATTACTCGTTGCTACCAACTACTGTCTGCTATGATCATGCGTTATTCAGTACTCGCTTTTATGAATACAAGACCGCCTCACACTTTCACGACTGCAAACATGAACGCTCTGATCCTTGGTTCCGGGAGGCGAGGGTGGTGGTGAGGGGGGCGCTTGTGACCTCCATGCTGTCACTGCGATGGAAGGAGAGGGTGTGGTAGCGAACTGAAAATTAGCTAGGCTCATGCTCAGCGTGAAAGAAAGATGGGGTGCTGCAAAGGTGTAGTGGGAGAGGGGAAGGATATCGGCAAGCGAAAGGGGCCGATGAAAGAGAGAACTTAGCGTTGCATCACTACAGTGTGTCGTTACAGCGTAAGTTGGTATTAAAACGGGAGTCAGTATTCATGATCTCTGGTCTCGAGGCTGTGGTCAGATTCAAATAAAACGCCTCAAATCCTTGTTTTTGTTGGTATAGAGTATTGGCTCGGGCCTACTTGACGGTACAATCAAAGCTCATCTATTAACCCAGCCATCCTCCAAATATCATTCACCTAGCTTACATGCTTATGGATGTATTAATTTTTTTCAATTCTTCCTTTTTGTTCTTCATTTAGAAAGCAGGTCGATCTAAAATTCTCTTTTAAATATGTTCCTCATTTGACTTGGCTTTATAGTGCAGGAGTGTGTGGTAAGGCTGCCAAAGTTGTGATTATGAAGTTCTGGGTGCATGACTGTTAGTTTTCATGTTAATTCTTTTTTCTTTTTGTTTTGAAGAAAGTTTTTTAATGTCTTTTTACCAGTTTGTAGACGAATGAATTTATTCTGTGACTCGGTTGTTTCAGGTGCAAGAAGTTCAATATCCCGATTGAGAAGGTGTACAACAAGACCCAGCGTGACAAGTTCCGTTGGGCCATCGATATGGCTACAGAGCAGTTCAAGTTTTGATGACGCTTCTGACCTAGGAACAGGATGATGACTGCACGTCCACCCTCCCTTTGTTTAGAGTGTGAGTTGTGGAGGGGCTTCATTTTTTGGTTTGGCTTTTACCTCACGTGTCCCCACTAACTGGATTTTTAAAGCTGATTAGGTGTGAAATCGACCTTGTGGAAGAATATTGTAGATGTATAGACAACTGGAATTTTTTATGGGCTTGCTTGCTTTTCTTCTTTTTTTTGGGGGGGCGTGAGTAAATCGTAGGGGCTTATTTATTATTTTGTTACCAAGTGTGTATGTTTTTTGGCTTGCCTTTTATTAGTCAGTGACACTGTTCAGGTGGATATTATGTGTTTGTTGTCTCCTATTTCATCTTAACTCACCTCCGCCAATATTGTATTTGTTGATGATGCTACTTCACACCATTGTAACATACAGGACAGTAGTTGTTGATGATATCTTATGCATTGTAATGTCCCATCGAATGGCCATGTGCGGAAAAATACTGCAGTCCACCTCTCCTTACTTCCTTTTATCTTTGGCCTGGAGTTTTTGTTTTTTCTTATTTCTTTCATTGGATGATGGCAGGTTTTGATTGTGGTCATTAGTGGCGTATGAAGTGAACACAATATGCCTTTCCTTTGTGTATTACCTGTGACTTAAAGTTAGATTGATCTTTCCATCCGTTTATTACATGGCATGAATGAAATCTTCCTCGGGGATTAAGTTTTTTCTCCCTTTTAAGATGGACGCTGAGATGAAGGGTAACAACGCCTATGTTCATTTATGTCAGGATCGTTGGCACTGCAGTGCTCTTGATCATTCTTACAATTCAGCGTTCATTTCATCCATATTTCTATGATTGCGAGAGCTTAACGTAAGGTGTCTCATAAATTAGTTTTTGTGGCTGAGAGGTTGCTTTGTTTTTAATTATCTGTCAAAGTCTTGAGTTTGAAGTGAAAAAGGGAGCATTTGTACCTGAGTTGCTCATGACTGCTTTTTAAAATATTTTTTTTAGATAAGAGAAGAAATTTTGATATTAATATATTTATATATTGGTGGGCCTTGATGTCCAAAAATTAGTTCTTTTATGCTTAGAATGTGATACAAGAGTGATCAGATCATAAAGTGTACTTCTTATTTCTTTAAATTTTATTTATTTACCTATTTATTCATTTATAAAATAATAAGTTATTTTCTTTTGTTTGAAGTGATTTTTTCCATTGTCAGCACATAAGTTGTTTTTTTTTCTTTTTCTTTTTTCTTCAGTGACTCAAATTGCTCAGCGTTTTAACACCATGTAATTAATAAATGCACCCTATAATTAATCTCCCCCAACCTGTTCCCCTGCTTCCTCCATTTGAATTGTTTAATTGTAATCATATCAACTCCGTACTTGTCTCCTGGCAGAATAGCAGTGGGAGGGAGGGAAGAGCAGTATTATATCTATAATATTCTACACCTGTGTCAAAGATGATTAGAGGCTGATTGTGCTTGAAAGTTGATCCCCTTGGCACGTCTGTCTATGTCTTGTAACTTGTCCGACTTAGGCTTTTTATTCTATTCTTAATTGGGAGAAATTGAATGACGAGTGAAGAAGGTAATCATCTTTGAAGGCTGTAGACTGAAATTTTATAATTGGCTACACGCGTCTAGGGTTTTAATGATTTATTTTCAAAATGTGTATTTGATCCCCTTCTTGTGTCAGCACACTTTTGATATTTATTGTAAAGGATGGAGGTGGATGTCTTCATCAGTATAAGAAGACGAAGCTGGTCTTATTTGTGTTCATCGTTTTTACTTTACCATGACAACAACAGAAAGAAAAGAAAGAGAAACATTAGTACGACATGAGATTAAAATAGATTGTCCTCGTTGGGTGCTGTCCCCTGTTGAAGTGTCAACGGATTCCACTCATGTTTTATGTTTTAGATTTTTTTATGGTTTTCTTTTAGAAAAAACATGTTATTGAGAAAGGTGGTCCAATGCTGTTTGAGTAGATTTTGCTTTTGCAAACACGTTGATATTGCGTTCAGTATTGTAGAAACATGTATGTGCAGAAAGCTGCTGTTTGTACACGAGAAGTGTTACTTACACATCATTTGTCTGATTAATTGCCAGACCTGTTTATGACAACGGTGATCATTTTATGTGACTGAAAATTGGAAGATACTTTTGCATTCCTACCGATTACGCCTGACAACACTCATTAGTGTGTACTTCTTCTTTTTTTATTCTGTTATCGTTTAATTTTTTAAGAGCCTTTTCAAAATTAGACATGACATTTGTTGATAGGATCCTTGCCTCATGTTATATAATTGACGCCTGAGATTGAAAGTATTTTTTAAAACTTGATTTGAGAGGGGGTGGAGGGGAACTCAAAGGTTGAAGTGTATGAATACCATGTGTACCACCTGCTTGAAGATTTCCATCGGATTGACAAATGGTTTTTGACTTGAGACCAGAATTTTAAGACTTAATGACTTGTAGAATCTTTGGTAAGACAAATCAAAGTGGACACTGAACGTCTCGGACCTCAGGTGACGGAATAGATTGCTCAAAATGTTTTCCATTTTCCAAGATAATTTATCGTATTAAAATTAAAATATTATGGTTGTGAATGTCTTGTTTTACCCTCACCTAGCAGCCACTGTTACACATAGGTTTCTAGAAAGAAACTTCTTAGTGGATTGAATTGTGGTTACCATTTTGATAAGCAAAACTTATGTGAGCCCCACAAACTCCCCCACCCCTCTTTAATTTAAAAAAAAGTGAGGAAAATTATTTACACCACACTTTCACAATTTTTGTAAAGTGTATCTGTCCAAATATGTAGAGGTATGAAATTTCTTGTATACTGCTATAGTATATATTGTGTTTGTATAGAGAAAAAATGTGTATTATCTTTGCAGTCATTTGATAAGAAGTCTTTCAAATAAAAACGGTTGCAGTTCAAAGGTCAGGTCTTTATTATATATATATATAATATGTCAGTCATATGTATATGTATTTTATACATCTCAGTGTACTGTAAAAACCATAGGTTAGATAATAAGAGGACAAAGGGCAGTTTAATCATTTCTGCTTAAATCTACTTTTTTTTTCTTTTCATTTTTTGTGTGGTTCTGATACAGGAAACGGACCTTTAATATTAATTGAAAGTTTGGTTGCGTTACAGAATTGGTCTGTTTCAATGTAATAATAAGTTATCATTATGAGCAGTGCATTGTTTTAATTTAATTAAAGCGCTCTCTTGTATCAACATCAATGCAAATGTACTTGGACTAATGCTCTATGTCTGAGCCATCAAGCATCCGGTCTGATATCTAATGCTTTCTCATTACACTTTTCATAAAGATACCCGCACTCAAACTTCTTGCAAACTGATTGTGAATCTTTTATCATTGAATTTGGGCATGCATGCCTTTTTTTTAACCTGTAAGTACGTTGTTTTTTAAATCATCACCTCACATTACCATTGTACTGCAGCCATTGCTCATTGATTATTGCTTTGAGATTGTTTTACCATAATGAATACTGATATTTAGGGTAAGAAAATAGATTGTAAATATATCTACTTATATTTGACTTTCTGACGACTTTGTCTGTGGGATTGTGTTCTTCTGTCGTCGGTGGGCGGTTGACAGGTGCTCTTGGCAGGACTTTCTTCTGTCCTTTCACTCTGTTTCATACCTTTCATCCTGCTGTTTCCTCTTAATTTGCCCTGGAGATTACCGCATATAGTGGATAGGTAAATTTCAATGAAACAAAAAGTTCTGTTGTTGAATACATGTCCCTTGTGCGAACAACAGTTGACGAGTGCCTACTTCTCTCCTTTCACTCCCCCTTTGTCTCACTGTTTCCTCTTAATTCACCCTGAGATCACCGCTTTTGATGGACGAGGGAAATTACAAGGAGATGTGTTGTATCCATGTCCCTTCGGGTAAGACACCGGCATTGACTTGCCTCTGTCTCAAAACATTCTATAACCCTTGTCTAGTGTATGTGGTTGACGCAAATGGTGGTAGATCCTACTTCTTTCCCTTTGCTCTTTCACATGTCTTTCCTCTTGTTGAATATTTCCTCTTAATTCACTCTTGAGATCATCGCACGTTTTAGACAGGTAATTTCAAGAGGGAAAAGGGGGTGGGTGTATAGTGTGTGTTTTGACCTTTTTGTGTTCCATTACACCGTCTCCACCCTGTCCCCTTGGTGGTTGGGATTTTGTGTGTGTGTGTGTCTTTTGGTCTGTCTTTAGATGTAGCTCTTCATATTTGTTTTCATTGTTGTTTTTTAAAGCTGTTCTGCTTTCATCATATTCATGCCTTTTGAGTAGAATTACTGGAACTTTCTGCCTTTCTCATTTGATTCTATGACTCGAAAGTCGCATGCTCTTCTTGATTGTTGGTTGACTTTTCACATTTCATCATCATGCATATCATTATTACCATTCACATTAAACTTTGGCCAGTGTTGTGTAATGTCCATACTTGACTCACACAGGGGCTTTTATCTTATCGCATCTTTAGCATTTATGTGTTTTTTGTCAATAGCAAACCATGTCTTGCCTTTGGGGGAACCGATGTACTATATTTCCTGCCTGTTGGCCTCGTTTTCCTCTCTTTGGGTCTTTCTGTGTAAGCCTTTATCACGTGTTGGTGGCGCTACGCCACACTCTCAGCTTTGACAGCCCAGAGATCCTGTGATGGTTTGTTTTTATACCTGCTTGTGAGGCATGCCCCGCAATGAATCAGTTCCCCAGGTTGCTGTGTGAGTTGTTGAAGACGTTGAAAACCTCTGTTGTCCCATGTAGTTGTCAGCTGGATCCGTTTGAGGCAAACTGAAACGTGTACATGTGTATTCCTTTCAGTGAATGAATTTTAAAAGCTGTCTTGGTAGAGATCTTGCCCCTCGCTTTCCTTTCTCTCGAGATCAATGCCAATATGAGTGATATTTATGAATGAGTTCATGAATCTCTGCTGCTTCCACTACCTTAAACGTGTAGTTGGTTGCCATGTCTCGTTATCAATGAACTAGATTCCCCTTTTCTTTTTAATTAAACACGAGAAAAAATGTAATATCATCACAGGATAGATATTTTATGTAGGGCACGGTGGTATTTTGAAAGAGGATTGTGTCTTGTTAGTTAAAGGTCATACAGTAGTCTCTGTCAAAATGCAGTCCTCAGGTGACAAAAAAAATCATGCATTTTGACGGACTCAAGGCCATCACCCATTACTGTACATTTACATTGCCATTCTTCTTTGGACATACCAGTAAACTCTCTCTTTTTTGTGTTAATTGTTTGTTATTGTTTGGGGTTTGTGTGTTTGTTGGTTTGAGGACCCAATAGGCCTTCTCATACATTTTTCTCTCACGAGACTACAAGGGATGAGAGAGTTTACTGGTATGTCCAAAGAAGAATGGCAATGTAAATGTATAGCAGGATGAAGATATTAGGCATGTTAATGTCATACAGAGTACAATCTCTGTGGATAACAGTGACACAAGACCTTTCTCAGATTTTCTCACCATAATCAAATGAGAGAGACAATCAGACATGCTTAAAATACCTGTTGCATTTTGGCGAAAGTCAAGCCAGCCGCTTTTGTATTTTGAGGAGGTAATTGGTGTTGCAAAATTTGGTTGCATGGAAAAAACGTGCATTATGACGAATCATGCGATTTGGTGGAGACTACTGTACTGATATTGTCACTGGTTATTTGATTTATAACACCTTGTTGCCTGATCTGACCGGTGGTGGTATTGCATTGACTTGAAGTTGTTATTCCATGGCTTTTAAGATTATCCTTATGTTGATTCAAATGTGACAGGCCTAGTTGGAATTTGAAAAATTAGTAGTGGGGAAAAAACAAAAATTAGTAGTTGGGGGGGGGGGGGGATTAGTATTCAACCGAAAACTAAAAATTAACTGTAATATTTACCGTTTATGAAACACAAGATGTTGAAAACATCTACTATCAGGTAATGCAGGGCAGGGTAGTATGGTAGTAATAGCAAGTAATAAGTGTCAATCATAAAATGGTTGGGTAGCCCTGAAGAGGACTTTTGTTAGCCCTGAAAAGGACTTTAGTGTGAGTCTAAAAGACTACTCCTTGGACAAGGAGTTTGTGTATGCTCCTTTAGAGCTTCAGTCGACAATTTCATGGAGTTAAATGTCACATCTTGCTTATTTTTTAGTATGAGCAAGCTTTCCAGTGTTCTTGTGCCCATTGAGAAGCGCTGGTCAGTTTTTATTTTCCGTACTTCAGAAAAGACTCTCTCGCAGTGAGCACTGCTGTGTGGAATTGTCAGTAGCCCCAACATAAACGACAAGGCAGTATAAATCTCCTGTCGTCCTCCTTCGATAATGGCCCCCACTTTTGTCCGGAATTGACCCGTACGTTTGAATTCTATGTTCTCAGTTCTAAGATACAATCAATAGAAGAGGTTTCGGTATCAATGCAGGATACTTGTTTGCCAAGTATCTAATATCACTTGTTGATGATGATACGATTCGGGCTGGATCAGTGACTGACAAATTAATAAGGACAGTCTTTCAATGGCAAAGTTTTCAACAAATATCCAACAATGGTGGAGAAGTAATTCTTGATGTCAGAGTAAAATTGCTTCAATTTCTCATCAGATAATCCATTTGCTTCCTTGTTTAAAATGTAGAGATGGCAGTCTTCCTCTATGAGGATGTCCTTGTCAGGCGTCACATTGTATGGCAATTTGTGCTGGACATCTTCGATGGACTTATTGCCACAAAAAGCTGTAGGAGCAACTAACCTGGTCATAATGTTTCTGATTAGTAATTTTGAATTCGTTAAGATGGAGAAAATCTTTGGCTTTTTTGCTTGATTAGCAGTCAAATATTTTTCAAAAGGTTGAAGGGAATATTTCATAAACATAAGGTACAGGCGGGGTGATCGGGTCCAAAAAATTTGAAACTTTCTTTTTGGCAAAAAGAGACGAGTCAATCCTCTTAATCTTAACCTCAGCCTTAAAGAACTTCTGCAAAGGCTCCCAATTTGCTAAAAGTCTGTTCAGGCATCTGCCAATGCTGAGCCAACGGTTTGACTCATGCTTCAACATTTTTAACTGGTCAGCACCACACAAATCCTGAAATTCTGTCAGACGATGGCAACGAAGAGAACTTTTATGGAAGTTAAAGTAAATATCAATGAGGAGATCATTTGCACTCACCGGTAGAGTATTTGCACCTTTTTTCCGCAGCCAAGTGCACCAAGTGAAGGGGACATCCAGATAGCAAGATTTCAGGGTGCTCGCCTCTGCAATGTCCTAAAACCTTTGTGCTGTCCTGTCAGGACATTTGCATTGTCACACCCCAAGGCTATACACTTAATCCATGGAATCGTATTCTTCTCAAAAAATTATCAATGAGAAAAAAATTATTTCTCCTGTTGCCGGTCCCTCACACACAGGAACACTGAGCACTTCACTGTGAACACCATCTAAAGCAATTGTTCTCGCAATTAAGGGGAAAAGTTTTGAGCTGCCCGTGTCATTCGACCCGTCCGTTCTAACGCTGAACGGCCCCTTCTACTTCTTCATGCGTTGAATTAAATTACTTCATTGATGCCATTTCTTTGATGAGCTGTAGTCTTGGACCTTCCACAACGAATTCCCTTGGCCACAGTGGAATCTGGACACATCTGCAACCGACATTGACAGGTTATGTTTAGCAATGAACTTTGCCATCAAAACTTCAGCTTTTGCCACTGAAGAGAATGAGTCTACATCAGACATTGTTTTAAACATAGAGGCTATGGTTGCAGATTGACGAGACTGAAGGAGGGATTTGTGCTTAGCAATAGCATCACCAATATGCGTTTTGCAGTCAAAATGACCTGACTGTTTAATCGAAAAATCTGTTGAGCAAACAGTACAGAATGTATGGTTATTGCTCATTCTTGATTTAACAATGCATGCCCATTCCTCGGTATAAGATGGTTTGAAAGTCTGGGAATTTGCTTTATTTCCCTTCAATTTCTTATTAGGAGGTTCTGCCATGACTATTAAATTATTATTTCAGATTTAAAAGGGAAAATCCAAGAGCACAAATTACGATGTTACAATTTTAGCCTCTAGACCTATTCTAGATCTAGAATCGTATTTGTATAAATAAATTACTACCTATCACTGTATCACACTGAATTAGTGCTCTTCGGTATCGTCATTTTAATTCAGTAATTTTTCTCTCTTTCTCTTTGTATCACACTGATTCTATCAACTTCAAGTACCCGTAATCGAACCGTAATTAAATGGACTTGGTCATGTGAACCATTCGTCTTCAAATTATTTTCTCGCCTATTTCAATACAGCGATCGCGACAAAACCCGTTTTCGATAAATTCGTAGTAAACTGAGATAAATTCGTAGTTCCGTAGTCGGGGTGTAATTTTCGTAGTACTTCGAAAATTTTGTAGTACTATGCAGGCTTTTTATCTCCTGTCCGTATCAACATGGACAGGTGAAAATTTGAATCCGATAAGAGACGAAACAAATTTTGACTTGCTGTATGAGACACAAGTTTACCCGTGCATGTATGTTAACCGGAAGTTGTTTGGTCAATACAGACGTAATAGAATGCCACCATGGGTGTTCATTCGGATGCTCTCACTAGGTTTGTGTCAATGACCCAGGTGCCTGTGTTATCAGTTTGAGAGAACCTGGGATGTTTCATCCTTTTTGGGGAACTCGGTAGTCTAAAGGCAAGGTGTCAGCCTCTTATTCAAAAGGTAGTGGTTCGACCCAATGGTTGAAAATTTTCTTGAGTGTTTACAAGCAAAATCTACCCCCCTGTTCCAGGTAGGTGGATCGATACCTAGTCCCATTGGAGACGGATGATAAAAAGGAGGTCCTGTGTGCAGATTACAACACTATGTGCATGTCAAAGATCCCTTGGCTGTTAAAAGGGCAGTCCAGGCAGAATTAAAAATCCTACCAAAACCCCCCCAAGATCACCTCAGTCGTGAATATGGGTAAATCAAATAAAAAAAGTTTCATCGTTTTTCATGCAGCCATGCCATGTGCCAGATTGTTGTCAGACCCCATTCCTGGCCCCAACCCACCCTCGGCTGTTTTCCTATGCAGTCATCTGGGCCTGCTTTCCTCTCTCTGTCTCTTCTTTTTTCTTTTCTTAGTTTTTGCTTTTAGATGTTGCTGTCTTCTTGCGTGTGCAGGAATTGACTTGTGAGTAGTAATTTCAGGGCAAGTGGGCCAAGCAATGCACAGGAGGGGGGGGGGGTGTCATGGGGACAAATGGCCGTCTTATGAGTGGATGAATGCCTCAATTTCATTCCATATGATATGATGTGGTAAAGGCTGTCC
>JAXRKP010000834.1:105000-122500 GCA_037039925.1 Doris montereyensis
TATATGTTCTGGTCATATGTAGCTGAACACACCCGATTCCTCCAAATCATACAGCGTTTGTGTGTACACACGGAAATGAGGTTTCTTGGGCCAGGAAGGAATTGTATTGAAGTTGAAGCATGCAGCAGAAAGAGTTGATTTATTTTGAATGGCCATGCCTTTTATTCCATGTGTGTGTATGCGTGCCAGCAGTTTGATTTCTTCATAAATTAGTTTTGCTGCACCAGTATTATTTTTTTCTGCTGCATGTTGAGGTTTGTTTGAAAATACGCCATGTTAAATTTCATAGAAAAATGAGGAAAAAAAATGTTTTTCGAAAAATTGTGGGTTACAGGGTTATTGTACTCAGCCGATGATATATTTTATTGGTATGTCTTCTACAAAGACCAGTATTGTACGTGATCGATTATCCTCTATTTCTATATAAATGAAAAAGGCTGACACTTCTTGTCTCTGGACTACCGAATCCATTGTCCTCTTATGTACCGAGAGAAACGCAGTTGTCGGACGTAGGCCAGGTGTGTTGCCATTTGGATTGACATGTTGTTGATTTTTGAAAGGTCTCTTGGACTCAGTCGATCCATCTTTTCCTTTGTCTTCCTCTTGCCTTGATTCTATTGAACTTCATGTTGTAGGCCTTTGATGCTGGCCGTTGTGGCCCCATTCTCATGACGTGTCCAAACCATTTGACTTGTTGTCTCTCAACATATTGCATGCTTGATTCTATGCCCACCTGTTGTCTGACGTCTTCATTCCTTTGTTTGTCTTTCCTTGTGATGTTTAGTGTCTTTCTGACGTTTGTTGTCGACATTTCATTTCGCATGCTGTGATCTTCTTTATTGTGCTTTATTGAGGATCCAGGTATGGCACTGGCGTTGGTAGCAGAGAGTTGGTATGGAAGTTGATAAGACGAGTTGAAAGTCAATTGTAGATTTGAATGCAGTGAATCGCTTACAATACATTTATCAAACATTCCGTGTTCACATACACATTTAAGCATTAACATATAACATGATATATATGGAAGAAACTACGTGGACATCCGAGAAGTATACTATGTCACCACTTCCTGGGATTTCATCTTAAAATATAGCTTTGATATCATCCCCGCTCCGCTCCACACTCACTCAAAAGACCGTATATAAAGTCTTTGCTACACACTCTATCGTTACCGGTGACGACGATGATGTGAAGGTGAGAGGGACGGTATATTAGGGAGAGTAGTTAGCTGGTTCTTTTCATGGCAAGACGACGCAAGGTCGCGGTTTCAATCCCCATGGTGGTAAGGATTTTTTTCTGTCTATTCCTTGTGTTTGTCTCGTCTTCGTTCCTATGGGGCTTTCATATTAATTATTATCTTATGTCATTACCTTCACTTCTTTATCTATCTTAGATACATAGCAATTATAATTAATAATGTCAACTGATGATTTTTGACTTATTTTTCAATGGTTTGATCCCACTGTGTCCACGTGCGTATTTCCATGTAGATTCATGTTTTTAACTAGATCTAAAACAAATGCGAATGTGTGCACTGGTCACCACCAAAGACTATAATCTTTGACACTAGGGGGCCTACCCACGTCATCCACTAAGCCGCGAAGGTGAGAAGCGTTGCCACACGCCGCTCTCCCCCGCTCCCGATGGGTCGAGGCTCGAACTTCGACCTTGCCTTCCGATCTTATTAAGTCAATAAGAGGTCTTGGTTATGATCGACCTTCGAAGCTTCAATCCTATGTATATGATGCTTCGAGTTATTTTTAACCTTCGAAGTCCGATCTTGACTGTTTCGAAACTTTTAGGTCGACTTCGAAGTCAACCCCTAGGATCTTGCGCTGCTTTTCCACTGAGTTCAGATCTACATCTAGAGCTACAGTGTATCTTCATAGGCCTATCTCTATATATGTATCTATATATATATATATATATATATATATATCTCTCTTCTCAACGACCCATGTCCCACACATAGAAATATAGATATATTCTAAAGTAGATATATATATATATATATCTCTCTCTATATATATATGTTATTAGTAGTTATATTGCTGATACTAAGCTTTCTATTAGTAGTAGTAGTAGTAGTAGTAGTAGTAGTAGTAGTGGTAGTAGTTATAGGTGTAGTTATAGTAGTAGTAGTAGTGGTAGTAGTAGTACTAGTAATAATAATAGAGTAGCAGTATTAGTATTGTTGGTGTTGCTATCGTTATTAGTAGTAGAAGAGTAGTAGCATAATATGTGTTATGAGTGTTGTGAAGAAGAAAAAGAAGAAGAATTGTTGTTGTTGTTCTCGACGCTGCTGCTACTTCTGCTGCCTCTGTTCTTGTGACGACATAAAATCAAGCTCGATCTTGTCTGCCAGGCTCGATCTTTGATGTCCACTTGAAAGATCGATAAGCTTGAGCTTTGTCCAGCTCACTATCAAGACAATATCGGACCAATGGTAGGTCATGTTACAAAGCGAAACATAGTCTTAGAAACGCACTGCCATGCTGCTGACTTCCGAACATGCGACTCTGACTCACTGACCGTGACCGTATTTGTAATCGATTTTGTGCCTGATACATGTACATGTTCAGAATCGGGAATGGCACACTTGAGTACTGAGTAGTAGCAGCGAGTGAAGGCCATAAAAGTTATTATTCTCGTGTTCTCCATAAGCTCTCTTTTTCTATTCAACTCCTTTGTGAATGTGTGATGCTTTTTTCTTTCGTGTTTGTTTTTCGCTGTTGTACCTTATTTTCACGAACATAAATAAGTTATGGATTGACAAGCGATGCGACAAGAACAAAATCCATGGCGAATCATTCAATGCATACACACATTCTCCCTCTCTCTCTCTCTCTCTCTCTCTCTCTCTCTCTCTCTCTCTCTCTCTCTCTCTCTCTCTCTCTCTCTCTCTCTCTTTCTCTCTCTGTCTCTCTCTCACTCTCTCCTTCTCTCCTTCTCTCTCTCTCTCTCTCTCTCTCTCTCTCTCTCTCTCTCTCTCTCTCTCTCTCTCTCTCGCTTTCTTTCAGACACACGTTTTCGGTTTTAAAACCGGTTAAGAATAAGAATATACCAAAATCTATACTGTGCATGGATATTGCCAATTATTATGTGTTAAAGGAAACATCGTTACAAGTTGAACAAAGGAAGGGCAAATTTACATTTTGTTAACATGGATATATGAATATTGCCCCTCACCCCCTCCCCTCAACGGACTCTTGAGTTCAGCATTGAGAGTCAACAAAATTATTAGATCAATTTTCACACATATCTGCTTCGTTTTGTTTTCGAAGGTGTAACAGTGCTGATGTACAATGCACTAGAAACGAGCCAGATTGGACACGATGAAAAAAACAACAGTTATTCCTGAACTGGAAAACCTGTTACAACAACAATAAAAGCTCATAAACTTGACGTTTATTTGTCGTCCCCTTACTTGAAAGAAATCATCTTAATAATTTTAAAAAGCCAACTCATTTGTATTTAAACTTCGTCACTAACACAACCACCCGGTATTCATCGTGTAAACTTCGCTTCGAGTCCGGAATCGAAATTTGCATTTATTCGTATTCATCGTGTTTCGTCATGATTTGGATGGAACTGACCGAGCGAGCACACATCAACCGAGGCAAATAGTCACGTTTCCGTGTCGTTAGGATCAAGCCGGTGTCTTCTAGATCTAGCTCTACATTCTTTTGATTTAAGGTAAGATGATATATCACCACGTGTTATAGCAATGTATTATTTCAAGCGAGAGGTTAAAGAAAAGAAGATATTATTTATACGAGAGCTGTTACAGTGAGATTCTAGATCTTTAGACATATATCTATCTATACAGAACCCAGAAAAATTAGAAGTCTTGGTTATCTTATCTAGTCGATTACTACTACCACGAAGGTCTTCCTCAGGAATCTCTCTCATGTATTGATTGGTTATCAATATCGTGCATGCCAATGAATGTAAGGAGAATTATGTTCTATATTTCACTAGAATTTCGATTGCGGTACCGTATAATAATACTAGATCTAGATCTATGGTACTATGCTTCAGAAAACTGTGATTACAAATTAAACATTGATCTAGATCTAGAATTTATATCTAGAATCTAGATCTAAACCTTCAATTTAAAAACACATCGTTGTGTAGATTTCCCAATCTAAGACTAATCTAGAATCTAGATCTAGATCTAGATTGATTTTAATGGAACATGGGGTCTCATATTATATGTGAGGCGTGGTTCTATCAAATCGATACTGTCCCAGTCACTGGAAATCACTCAAGAATGGAGATTTATTTTGAGGAATCTAAAGAGTTCTAGATCTAGATTAGATCTACACACTCTAAATTGTGTAAAGCATGTTTAGAGAGGTCCAGAGAAACACTGCAAATCTTTAGCTACTTTAATTATGTCTTGAACTTAAATATCAAAGGTTTTATTATTGAAGATTCATGTTAAGTCCTACTGTAAGTGTAGTTGTAAGTCTATAAAAATAATGAGAAAATAAAAAATAAAATAAAAGGATACTCCTTACAGTAATATTGATGTCCCGATGATGCAAGGAATGGTTAGCCAGATAGGTACCTACCTAATACCGTTGCCAAATTTTAAAATGGGAATGAAGTGAAAAGGGAGATCTTGTGGCATTTATGTGTGTACCAGAGGGGGGGTTGATCATGGTCTGGGGGATTCCTCTCTGATTAAGTGAAAACCCAGTGAAAAAAAGGGTGAGTTTCAGGTGGGTCTCCTCCTCCCACCTGACTAAAGAGTCATAAGATCAGAGGATTCCTCTCTGATACCGTAATAATACGGTAATATCCAATGAAATGCTAATAGGGCCTACCTGAGTGATAGTCAATACTATTTGGAAATTTTTATAGTATAAATATGTCACCTGGCCACATGTTTTTTTAGTTGCATTCATTTCTGGGTCAAATGGGACATTAATTCTTTAAGGAGTAATTTAATACGGAACACATGATCTTATCTAGCCTGATCTATACATACAGGGGCCCATATCAAAAGATCTACACAAGAAAAATTCTATGGGTAACACTGCAGTTTACTGGACCCGGCTTCAAACACTACTTTTGACCTATAGGATAGAGGGTGTATATGACCCATGACAGATCCCCTGATGAGGTGTTTACCTTAGAGAAAACGAAGCTTGATTTTGTGAGAAAGTGTTGATTTATGGAGAAATTTGTGAGTAATATTTTTGCCAGAACTGGATCTACTTCTTTTCATGACATCATAAAAGGAATACACATCCGTTTGATCGACCATATTTTCATCATGTCATTTGCAAATTTTACTGATGGGCTGTTTTTAGAATCACGTGTAAATGTAAGCAGCTCTACATCCTTGATTTAGTTGGTAAAACCTGAAATCTATCCATAATCCTGTACACTGAAATTAATGACAGATTCAATTCAATTCAATTATCTTTATTAATCCTTTAAAAAAAGGAAATTAAAAAAAAAAAGAATACATCAATGCATTTAACTTAAAAACAAATTTAAATTAAGCTAATCATTAAATGTATAGATTTTATATATAAAGATGGAAAGGTGAGTAAATAGATAGTGCGGTGAAACAATACACATAAATATACTTATAGACAAATCAACTTGACTTCATACACATTCATCCTTATCATAAATCATTTGTTTACCATCCATCAATTTCCATTTCTTAAACACTGTACGTAAAGGCCATTATGCTTTCCAAAGTTATGTATGGTCAAACTTTCGTATGACACTTGGAAGAAAAGATCTAAAATATATCTCAGTGCAGGATTTTAAATGTATAAGTCGACCGTTTCTATACTTGTTTTGGGTATGGGGAAGGGCAGATGTGTGTTGTCTCTAAGTATACTCCTGAGTTTGATCTTCTATTGATTCTCATACAGATCTTCAAAGTTCTCCGGCTCTACATCATTCATGAGTTTCCCTATATGTTTCAGTATCCTATTAAATTTCTTATTGTCTCTTTTCCTTGTATTCCCTCCCAATGCTGTATTACTAAAAAAATAATAATACTCTTTATAATGCAAGCTTGATAGACAAGTCTTATTAAAATATTTATCAATTTGAAACATGTAGCTTCCTCATAGAATACATATTTTTGTTTTACATTCTTTATAGAATTATTTGATTGTTTTTTGCCATTCTAGCTTCTGGTAACAAATTATGCTAAGATATTTATATCATTAACCCTCTCAACTGTTTCATCTATCATAACACTATCATTATGAGTGTTATTTGTTTTCCTCAAATTAAAAATCATTTCCTTTTTCTTAAAATTAAGTCGTAAATAATTGTTATCACACCATTTTACAAACTTTTTGATTTCTAGAGCATAATTTATTAGGTCTACTTCTGATCTGATAAGAGCTTGGATAGATGTATCATCTGCATTTAAAAAAAATTGAGATGTGTTCGAAAGCAGTTTTACAATCATTGGTGTAAATAGAAAGAGTATAGCTGCAAGGACAGTTTCCTTGGGTGCTTCAGGGTTTGTTACAATTACTGATGAGTCAAAAATAGCATTCTCTGATTTTAATCTAACAAATTGAGGTATGTTGTTCAGAAAATCTGAGAACGGTTGTCCACAGCATGTTCATCGTTAATGACCAATAATGCCCTCCACTATTCGTCATTAACCCTGGAATGGCTATGAACGGTAAATGTTGGTTTGCCAAAGCACGCCGTTAAGCGTGGCACGCTGGATTTCCAGTTTACCTGTTACAAATCTCTCTGTACTATGTATGTCCAGCATTTGCCGGAAGAAGGACGGATCAAGAGTTCAATATGTTCCTCCTTTTTAGTACCTTTTTTACTGTCTTACGCTCATCCTCTTACTCTGTAATGCTTTCTGATTGGTGAAGCAACTACTGAACTAGTAAACAGGAAAAAGGACGCTTTGAACTCATAAGCTTAATGTCAAAAAAGCATGTATAGATTTTATATATAAAGATGGAAAGGTGAGTAAATAGTCTATTTCAAAAGAGCTATGTCCATCTTTATCTCTGCCTCCGCAACTGGTAGTAATGATGTTAGTAGTTGTACTCTGTATGAAGTAGGCTTGATTATACAACTGTCATTTTATTGTGTCTTGTCTATCAAAATGGAATGATCGTAGTAGGACAAGACCATTGCAAGTGTTAATGTGAGCTGGACTGTTTCGGGACTGTGTGTGACTGAATTGATAATAAGAATGTCTGTTTGCACAAATAGGTCTTGTTGTCTCTGTTCAAATTCAAAAGAACGGAATCACCCTAGTTTGGCGGGGGTTTGGGTGAGACCGCATGATTGCCATGCGACCAAATACAATACATTGATGATGGCCTGGTCAGCAGTCACAGTACCCAGTGAACTTGTAAAACTCCATGGGCAGCCTCATGCCATGACAGTGATTCTCATATTGGGATCATTATTGTGCTGGCTGAGCGAGCTGCCATTCTAGTGTTAATAACGATCTTGGCCATCAGTATTGATGAACAATGCTTGTCACTATTCATCATTAATGATGATTATCGGAAATGTTGATCTTAGTCTTCAGTAATGCTGAATAACACTGCACTATTCATCATTAAGGAAAGATGTCAATCATCATTAATGAAAAATAGCTCTGGGCACTATTTGTCACCAATGATCATCAACAATGAGGAAAAGCACATATTTGAACAAACTGATTTATGCTTGTGTCTGTTGCAGTAGAAAGTAACAACATAACAAATTATGACGTCTAATGTAAAGTTTCTTCAAGGCCATAGAGCTGGAGCTTATCCGCTTTCTATAGTGTGAAAAGGAACACATGATAATATCCACTTCCAGCGAAGACGGCAGCCATAGCTTTGCTAGAATTCGAACCCAAGACGTAATGATCACCCGTCAGCAACCTAACCACTTGCCCACCAATGCCACAATGGTTTGTGTACTGGTGAAAATTACTGATGATAGTGCTGTTGTTCTTAATTATTATTTGAAATCATATTTTTAGCCTAGTTTTGACGAATTATGGATATGAATATACCGGAATCTGTTTGGTGAAAACAGGATTCGTAATTCAACATCATGTGGTGTGTAATTCTATCTACCGAAAATATGAATGTGAGGGTTAGGGATGGAAGGAGTTTTAATGTAGTGGGGCACACATGAAGAACATAACTGAGAAAAAATAGTTTGGTTAAAAATAGAAAGAGGCTGCCTCCAGTTGATGAAGTGCTCCCCGACTGACCTCCGTCATTTCAGCTATGCGGACACGACAGTTTATTTGAACATGAGAAGTTGAAAGGTCAATGATAACAGGCCATATAACATGATTGAGACCATTCATTGAATCTCAAGGGACTAATTTGCATTAGAATATACATTGACCATGTGACATAAAGTCAGTTATCTAATTTGCGTAATAATATAGGAAAACTAATATATCACCATGAGCTATAACAATGTATTATTTCAATTAGAGGTTAAAGGATAATATTATTTATACAAGAGCTGTAACAGTCAGATCTCTCTACACACCACCCCAAAGCAACCTCTACTCTGAATAATGGCAAACTCTAAAAGAATACACCAGGTGCTATTATTGCTGGTTAATTAGAATGTCCAAAGAACATACGTTTATCTGAGATCTTCTGCCGTCAATCAGACACTGGCCGTTTCTCGAAGAAAAAAATGGAGTTATAACGAACTTGCATTGTACACAGACAGGTTTGCAGGAGCTGTGCAATTGCGACATTGCATCGCATTTCGACATTGCATCGCATTTCGACATACTCATCATAGGTTTATACTCGTTGCATTTTGTTTTTTTTTTGACAAAGAGAGAGACACACACACACACACCAATAGAGGAGAGAGAGAGAGAGACAGACAGACAGACAGACAGACAAACAAACAAACAGAGAGACAGGGACAGACAGAGAGAGAGAGAGAGAGACAGAATAACTAACAGACAGAGAGAGACCTGTGTTACTTAAAGGCCAGCATTCCTGGCTGTTTCAGTCGGTCTCCATGTACATATATTACAGTATTACTACACTGTTGCCGGCAATGTGTGTCAGGTGGGTGTAGGTGCCTCTAGACACAACTCCCCAGAAAGTAGTGTGGGTGAATTTTTTAAATCGGATTGATTATTTCTAACCTTATGTGATTTCCTTCTTTGTCTACATAAAAAAAGCATTATTAATCTTAAGCCTGTTGTCCAAAAGGTTTTGGCGTGGAGTCGTGCAACGCGCATCCTTCCTTTGGCAATGTCTCACTGATAATGGGAACTGTTGGGTTTGCGTATTGAGGATTTACACCAGACTATTTCATATGATGTGTATAGATCTATATGTCAATGTTGATACACACATATATATATATATATATATATATATATATATATATATCGTTGTGGGTACAAAAGTGTTCCGAACTTTGGGTCGCTTACGTGATTACTTAAAATTGTCACCTTGTCAGTTTTGTGTCAAAGTTCCAACCTCTCCCCCAACGCACGAGTATTATGGTACGGAATGAAGCGTTTTGCTCTTGCCAATCTGTCCCATGATGCATTGCGAGCTTTCCGTAGCTCTTCTGCGTGGCTGTTTTTTACTAGTGCTATTCATCGTATAGTGATAGCAGAAGACGTGCGCGATGACGTAAACATTTAAATGTTATTTATCCAAACATGTGAATCAACATATATGACTATATTTATTTAGATATGCATCATACAATTTTGGAAACTAGTTGCTGTGGCATCTTCGACATCCTATGCGTGTCATTTTACGACTTATTCTTGTCATTGCCAGCCGGAGAGCAGAACGCTAGATCTACTTATCTCTAGGGGTGTGCGGAGTCCACTAATTTTTGAGTCTGGACTCGAGTCTTGACCAAAGACTCCTCGAATAATTACTCGAGTCTTTTTGTTATCTGGACTCGAGTAATTACTCAGTAATCCATATTGTAAAGGTTGATTTTTAGTTGTTTTTATATAATATAATTCCCTTAACCTTTAATGTTTTGCCTTCACATGCTTTATAAGGCTTGAGGTATTCTTGCAATCTGCAAGTTCTTTGCTGCAGAGTTTACATTTGACTTTTTTATTTGAGCATCTCTCGAAATATGCCCAAACGCCACTTGTTTGTCTACTAGAACTTGAGCTGGAATTCATGTTGATCAGTGGTTGGTCTGGTTTCTGGCGATAGCGTAGATTTGACGTTGTTTGATCGAGGTCTGTGAAAGAAAAAGGCTGAGCATCGGTTTTGTGTCCTATTTATACAGACACTCATGTGCCATATTTGGTCGCATTGAAACATTCCAGAGAAAACGGATTTTGATATTACCTTATTTGGTAATTTTAGATGTTCACACTTTTCTAAGAAAACTGCACAATTTTGCATCCATATTTGGGCATGATGTGTTTTACTAGGCTTTGGTTCTGATGCTTTTATTCTGTTCAATTTCGAAAACAACCTCATCTCATTCTCTGACCTAGATGGTCGTTGGGAATACACGAGGAACGACTCTGCTGCAATAGACCTCCATCCAGGTCTGTCTTTCACTTTTCTCAGTAGGGTCTTAAAGTCCATCCTTGTCCATTTTTTTATGCTGCCCATCGATTCTTAGTCTGCCAGCCTCTTACTGCAAGAGTATTTTGGAGGGTAGTCATGAAATACCATCGTGGTGAGTGACAACAACAACATCATTTAAGGCCAAAACAGACCAAAGCTGTGAGCTGAGCGGAAGCTACGCTGCAGCTAAGCTGTACAAATTAGAAATATTCTTTGTTAAAGAATAACCAAATAAAAAGCAGAGTCACACGACATTGCTCGTCTAAGGCTGCTGCTTTTTGAATGAACAGTCTTTAATTAAAATAGATTCTATTTCCATGGCTAAATCTGCAGCGTAGCATCCTGTCAGCTCACAGTCGTTGTCTATTTTTTGACTAATATTTTAAATTACTCGAGTAATTTACTATGGACTCGAGTCCAGACTCGAGTCCTTCACTGGACTCGAGTCGGACTCGCTGAAACAATTACTCGAGTCCGGACTCGTTACTCCTTCACCCCTACTTAGCTCGTTTCAGGTATTCCGCGATTGGCCGTGGTAACACTTTCGCGTCGCGGCATTTCCTCAATGCAAAATCCTATAATACTTTCATAGATTGTGAGACTGTACATCAATCTAATTCAGTTCAAACAAAGAAAATAGATAATATATTAATCTTGGTGGAACGTGCAGGGTTTCATGTTACATTTTTGCAACACAATTTTCTTTTAGTGCCTGATGCATTGGAATTTTCAAAACTAGAGAAAACCACGAAAACCGTGATAGAAGCATCCGTGCATAAAGCTATAAAATTAATGCCCGAAACCACAGTCCAGTGTGATTTATATTATTAATGTGTGTATATATATATATATATATATATATATATATATATATATATATATATATATATATATATATATATATATATATATAGGTGATCTAACTTTGATTTTTATTCAACACTTAGTTCTGTTCAACAATCCACAAATAGTCATGTGGGAAAGGAGTTCAGTTACTCATACATATTATATACCTTACATTAACTATTTCTTTTGACACTTGAACACTTTAGTGAGACATTTTAATGCCCAAACGCATCGTGACTGCATGTGACAAAAATAAGTCATTAGCTATAATAATAATAATAATAATGAAAAAAATAATAATAATGATAGTAACGACAATAAGAATATTAATAATAATGATATATTGTAATCATTATTATGACGATAACAATGATAATAATAGTACTAAAAGTAATAATAATAATAAATTATATATAATGATAATAATCGTATACTTGTGAACCTTGCAGTATTCGCTTGTATCATAATTTTGACGAAGACCGAACAAAAGAAACATAAATACTATTAATATGGGCGGGTTTGGCGCTGCAATTGAAATATAGTGCTCCGGCTGAAAAAAAATATTGCTCGCAAAGGATGTCCCTGTCCGTTCTGATTTGACCTGTTTGTTTATTTGCATCATTGAGTGTTTGAATACCGTAATTGAACCTGACTCTATCAACATTACCACGATTCTTTTTTATTTCTTTTTTTTTGGGGGGGGGGGATTGTTGGTGTGACTGTAAAAGTAAGCAGCTGAAATATTTTGTTTTTTTTGTTGGGGATTGTTGGTGTGTCTGTAAAAGTAAGCAGCTGAAATGTTTTTTGTTTTTGTTTTTGTTGGGGATTGTTGGTGTGTCTTTTTTTTTTTGGGGGGGGGGGTGTTGGTGTGTCTGTTAAAGTAAGTAGCTGAAATGTAATTTTTGAGGGGCAGGGTGTGTCTGTTAAAGTAAGTAGCTGAAATGTATTTTTTGGGGGGGGGATTGTTGGTGTGTCTGTAAAAGTAAGTAGCTGAAATGTATTTTTTTTTTTTTTTGGGGGGGGATTGTTGGTGTGTCTGTAAGTAAGCAGCTGAAATGTATTTTTTTTTGGTGGGGAGGGGGATTGTTGGTTGGTGTCTGTAAAAGTATGCAGCTGAAATGTTTTGTTTTTGGGGAGGGAGATTGTTGGTGTGTCTGTAAAAAGTATGCAGCTGAAATGTTTTTTGTTTGGGGGAGGGAGATTGTTGGTGTGTCTGTAAAAGTAAGCAGCTGAAATGTTTTGTTGTTTTTTTTTTTGGGGGAGGGGTTGTTGTGTGTCTGTAAAAGTAAGCAGCTGAAATGTTTTTTTCTTTTTTTCTTCTTCTTTTTCTTCTTCTTTTTCTTCTTCTTTTTCTTCTTCTTCTTCTTCTTCTTCTTCTTCTTCTTCTTCTTCTTCTTCTTCTTCTTCTTCTTCTTATTCTTCTTCTTATTCTTCTTCTTTTTCTTCGTCTTCTCAATCTCAAGGTGTCAGGGTCTCTCAATCCAAAGGCCGTGGGTTCAACACCCGCCGACGGTTGAAAAATGTTCTCGAGGTTTCTTATATTAGTAAAATCTATGCCCTTGGTCGAGGTAGGTGTTTCGACACCTAGTCCCATCGGAGACGGGTGATAGGAAAAGGAGGTCCCATGTGCAGATCACAACGCTCTGTCTGTGCACATTAAAGATCCCTTGGCTTTTTACAAGGTAGTCCGAGAAAAAATTGAAAATCCTAGCACAAAAAAAACCCCAACAACAACACACCACAACAACCTTGAGATCGCTTTAGTTCGTTGTAGGTGTGGGTAAATCAAATCAAAATAAAATTCTCACTACTAGTACTAGATTTACCTTTCTGACTCCCGATTGACACTATTGAATCAACCGGTGTTATGACTCATAATATGAGTCCAAGAAGTGGATGAGCGGAATAAGACACCAAAATGGTTTAGAAAGTCCCTGGCTTGGGGAACAAATGACGCAATGCGTGGGTTTTCCATGCCCCCCCCCCTGTAATGAAAGGTCGGGGGCTTTAATTAAAACGTCATTTTATCTGTCAGTAGTGACTGTCAGCCGATGTGTTGCGCAATGGCCAAACGTGGACACGCACACACGCATAGATACCCGCACACGCAATACAATACACACACACATATTCATACATACACAAACGTAGTAATGGAAATAGTAATAATTCAACTACGTATCGCACAAATCCACCTAAATGCCATAACGCGATGAGAATAAACTTACTACACGTTGTATTATAATGTACAAACACACACAAAAAAAAGAATTTATAGCATGATTGGAATAAGTAAGTCAGTAAAGTAGTACAATAACACGTTACTGTAATGACAACAATTTGATGAAGCGGGACAGAATTTTCACAACTTAGATGCTTTATAAAATAATTGAATTTGTGTTCACCCCACCTAAGGGAAAACACCGGATGACCACAAAAAAAGTCGAAACCGACAGAAGTTGTATGTTATTGTTATTTAAACGAAATGCGTTTTGCCCTGATATGAAACTGATAGCACGGGCTGAAACCAGTGAAACACTTTGGAAGTGAATATTTTTTTTGAAGTCAAAATATGACATTTATAAATTATACATACATACACTCAATATGAAGGAATTAATCAACTGTGAAATTGAAGAACACATGTGCAAAACTGGCAACAACCGGCAATGAAGGCGCAGTTTCAAATTAACATTAGTGTTTCGCAACGATGTAGTGGATACGTTTAAAATGACCCGACAATAGCAATATTTTATTAAAAACAAAAATAATTAACTATTTCATATTATACAAGTGCGCACAATGGTGTTTTGGGGTCCATGTTGAAAATAACTCACACAAATCCAATAGTTGTGAAATTTGGTGTGCAAAATTTGTCAGATTCACCAGCTATTCATTTATGTATGAATGAAATTTAAGTGAAAATCGGGCTCACTTTGCGAAACTTGGACAATCTTCGAAGGATAATGATGACGGGGGTGGTGAAAGTGGGGATGAATGTGAATGGCGCATTTTTCTTGAAGACTAAATATATATGACTGCCGCGTTGGACGAAAAATGGCAGTATTTTGTTGTTGTTGTTTTGTTTTTTTTGCAATTACAATGTGAAAAGGTGTGGGTTATGTTTCAGTTCAAAAAGTATCAGTAACGATACTGTTGCTGGTGACGATAACAATGACGGCGTTGAAGTCAGTCGTAGCGATATCATCAATCTGAGACATAATTTGCTTTCCGTGGATGGAAATTGTTGCGTCATCGTATAGACGTACATAGTGTTTCATGTTGCACTTGTAGAGGGGGACTCGCTTTTTTTTTATACCTGGTCCAGGTAGGTGGATCGATACCTAGTCCCATCGGAGATGGACGATAAAAAGGGGTCCTGTGTGATGATCCCAACACTCTGTGCCCGTTAAAGATCCCTTGGTTTGTTTACAGGTCAGTCCGGGCAACAACAAAAAATCATGCCCGAAAATCTCCCGGATCACTTTAGTTTAGCTGTCCCCGCGGAAAATCGCGCGTTGCGGCCGCGATTTTTCGGACTTACCGCAACGGAACCGCAAATTTGACAAATGCCGCGATTTGTTTGCATTTTTCATGATTTTTCCCTGTTATGGAGTCGTATCTATGCTAAACATGGAAAAATGCTACTGCCACTGCCACACAACACTATTAGAATTTCGCGAGTAACTTCCCTTATTGACAACACAGGAAGTAAATAATTCATTCTTTGTTTAAATTTAATCTGATTGACTCAACCTGCATCTCTTCATCTCGATCAAATTTACGCTATTGACTATTCTGAGTATCAAACACCATGCCTAATGATACCTCAAAGAAAGGCTCTAAGACTACAGCCCGGGACCGTCATAGGCAGTTTCTAAACACTACTTATGTTTCTGGTACCGTAGTAAATTGTTTTGCGATGCCTGCAACATCATTCTAGACCATCACAGAAAATCATCTGTGGATAATCACATGAGGACTGAAAAGCATGCCGAGGGCTAAATTTAAATCTAACATGAATTGCACAAGTATCGCAATCACCTTGGACCCCAAGCTGTGAAGAATCATTCCATCGCTTCCATAGACCCGGAGCTTTTTTGGAAGTCTTGCAAGGAACAACTTCCCACCCTATCAAATTTGGCATTGCGTTATATGTATCCCACTGTCAATTCAGCAGATGCAGAAAGGAGCTTTTCCCTCTATAATTTAATATTAAGTGACAGAAGAAGAGGGTTAAATGAAGAGAGTCTTCAGAGCCTTCTCTTCCTGTACTACAACAAATTTGTTGGGAATGACTTTCTTTTGTAGTGTAGTTGATCTAATCTCATTATAAACCTTGAGTCTTCCATATAAATATAATGCTCGTAAGCTCAAAATTGAAATACAAAGGATTTTTATTCGGGTAAAGTTTGGCTCTGTAGACTCTCTTCATTTAACATCTCTTAATTATAAATTATAAATTCATATTTTTTGTACTTTATTTGTTTTCTTTTACTCCCATTCGGAGAATGGATGTTCTACTAGTAAGTTAGAAATAAAATATTAAAAACAAGAAATAATTGTGCGCTGTTTATTGAAAACAATGATTTAAATTTGCAATTTTTCCTTGCAATTTTTACCTTTTTGCATGCAATTTTTTAAATTTTGAATGCAATTTTTGGCTTTTTCATTTGCAATTTTCCGCGGGGACAGGTTTAGTAAGTTGTGGATGCGGGTAAGTCAGACCAAACCCAGACTGCACGCCTTTTTAGGGTTATCCACTTATACTAAGCACGACTTGGCGCGACAGGCTGTGCTGTCGTCCGTTTTTCCGACTTAAGTGTGTCACCTACCGGGTTTAGTTGTGGATGTAATAATATCAAATCAAATTAAATTAAATGTATACAAATCATGCCAGTAAAAAGGCTACGTGTGTTGGTATCACTATCAGCACTGGATCTATGACTCGTGACACGGTTTTCACTTGTTGACGCAGTCAGTTCATCCACGTTCCCTCTCACTCTCACTGACGGAATATTTAGAACAATTAAATGTTTAAAAAAAACGGCCGCTGATTTCGCCCGAGATCAACGAGTGACTGCTTTTCTTTTAGTACTCATCGTATAACTATTATTACGACAAGTCAACGTGGTCATGAATTTGTCTCTACCAATGGCGTCAGGTCTTCATGCGAAATTTACAGTGTCTGGTAGATTGTTTGTATCATATGTGTGTGTGTGAGTTGGCGGTCGATTGGGGTTACTGGTAGATCCTACTTCTTGGCTTTCACACTTTTACTCGTCTTCGTCTTGATGTTTCCTCCTCTTAATTCACCATGAGATCACCGGAGTAAATTTCAAAAGAACGACCTAAAAAAAAACTCAACACCAACAAAGCCCCTGAATTCACTCCCACTCTACTCTGAGATCACTGCGTATAGTGGGCGTGGTAAATGTCGATGAAGTTAACCAGTTTGGGGCCAATACCCAAACGCCGCTGTTTTTTTTTTTTTTAATTCTCCAAGTTCGCCACTGACCACACACACCGACGACGTTAGCAGTTTGCTCTGCGCTACTCGAAGTCACGAAGGTCTCGCCTCCTGTAGACTATCTCATCTGGTACTACATGTATATAGCACACGTACTACTGAGTAGTTAACAGTTAAGTTCCCTGAGTGCCACGTCATTGCGACTATACCGCACCTAGATAAATCTGTCTTTAGTTTGTTTGATAGGGAGTTGTGAACAATGGAGCAGAACGAACCCTACCGCACTATTTAGACTTAGACACAGCATCCCTATCGTGAATAGTGGGTGAACGGTCACAAACTGAGGACAAGTCTGACTAAAGACAGAAACAGACACACAGACAAATGTAGACAGAAGTAGTGAAAGATAGAGAGAAATGTGTACATTTTAATTACCTTTAACTTTCCTGGTTTCATCCGACAGGTCTCCTCAACCACAAACGACGGATTCAGCACACTTCAATCCAAGCTTTTATTTTTGAATCTCTGTTGTTAGAATAATCTTTCGTGGCTCTCTCTCTCTCTCTCTCTCTCTCTCTCTCTCTCTCTCTCTCTCTCTCTCTCTCTCTCTCTCTCTCTCTCTCTCTCT